>BLKM01005504.1:957689-995303 GCA_013340265.1 Coptotermes formosanus | reverse complement strand
TTTTTTCTTTTTTAATTCTTAAACCCAAATCTTTTTTCGTCTGTTTAAAAATCAGTGGGGGGGGGTGGTTTTCCCCTCCCCCCCCCCCCCCCCCCCCAAGTTACGCCTATGGCTGTGAATAATTCCAAACTCACTTATTCATATTTGCGTATGGTGTAAAAAATGAAAAAGATATTACAAATTTTGGCCGAGCGAGTTGTACTTTAGGCTGCAGCCGTCTTCACACTTGGCACTGCGCATTACATACAGCCTACCTGTCCAGCACTGTTTCTTTCTCGGCTACTTTGTAATCTCTATGGTCAACCTTCCCTCTCATTTCTTTATAGCTGCGCGGACCTGCTGCTGCTCTGAGTGGAACATCTTTACACGACCTGACGACTGCGCGGCACTCCAGAAGTTTTTCTTAATACGCATAACAGGAATATTTACAATGAAAATTGAAAAATTCCAGCTGCGCGACAACGATCCAATGTCCGCGGGAGCATTTCAATTACTTCGCGGCCGAGCACCCGCGCAGCTTAGAGGGAAACTTGATTATGATCAATTTTAATACTTTCTCTTACCAAAAGCCACTACAACCACATCTACTTACATCGGAATTATGCCTCGTTTGGGATTCTACGCTGCGTAAAATCCCAAAATACCGCAGATCTCATTTACACCGCGGCGGAAGCCTCAACTCACGCATATGACTCTTACTCTTCAAGTAATCAGCTTTTGACAAAAATAATGTAGTGTCATGACGCAATATACGATTTGGAAAGCATTCCATCTTAAAACTGTGGAAAAATGAACTCAAAACATAATTTCCTGACGAGTAAAATCCTAATTTGCATGTCTTATTCAACAACTTACGAACTCTGGTAATTATACATACCTTTGCGGTAACAAATCTTTATTTTACCACAGAGAGTGTTTACGTGTTTCGTACAATTCTTATGATATAGGTCATTCCCCTAAACATCATTCACTGATCAGTCTTTATAATGGATATGGACTGTGTTCTCTGTGAAGTAGTACCTAAAACTGTGTATAAAATCTAAACGTAACGTCCATATTCAAACAGAGTGCTTGACGTTCTTAACATTAAATTATTAATTCTTAAAGAAGATAAATTCTTAATAAAAATCACATTTATATATATACACACACACATATACATATATGAGTAGAACTGACGAAAGCCTTATATTATGACAAAAAGGGCGCGACATCTAGATAAGGTAAAAAGATAAATTTACGGACAAACAATAATGGATAATCAATAGAATGATAACCATACAGTTACACATAACAGAATATTTGATACTATACTAAAAAGGAGAAGGTCAGCTGACAAATGTCCCTCCTTTGAAAGATCTGCTTTCGTAAACATAAGAGCAGTACTTAAGACAAACACCGGCCCCCAGTAACACGGAGCAAGATCGTACAACAAAATGCACCTATAAAAGCTTCGCTCTTGTATATAACTTTCAATAAGCATGATAATAATTGCTTTATTACAATACCTACTGAAACTTGTACGAATTTCGATCACATCGTCAAATTTGGATAATTTTTATAATGTTACCATTAAAAAATACAATATTCTAACAGTACCCAGTACTTACGCATACAAACCAACAATTAATTCTTCAGAAAACCCGTACAGATGAAGGTGATTATCGGAAGTTACTGAAAGTGTCGTAAAAATATATCCATGTTCTCTGCACATAACCTGTCAACTAATAGCACGACGACTCATCCACTAACACATGGTTGATACCGGCAGCTTGTCACTTTTCATGTTGTTATTGCATTATATACGAAAACCTTTACAGTTGATTCTTTGTTTCAAATTTATTTTTAAACTGTTTTTTAAATATTATTTTCCATTGTTATGACTTTGGTACTTTAATATTTAGTTTATGATCACACAGTTTTTACATATCCTTAGGCCTCACTGAAAAAACCGAATTGTCTTATATACATTCATAATAGCTTCATCAATGTAAAAGGGAGTTCTTCTACCCACAATATATATTTTTATAGTTTTTGTGTTAGTGACCTGCTGATGGCTCAATCCTCTAGCCGAAACTAGTTGCCAAAGAAATGAAGGTATGTAACATACCTTGTTGGTGTGACTGAAGAAGCTAAGTAAACAAACACTTGTGATTAATAAACCAAGTGGGGTGTTCTGTATTAAAATCCTATCTGCCTTATGTACCTACCTGTTGCAAGCGGCTGCCGTACGCCTACTATCCGTAATAATGACGTGGCTGGGTTTCAAGGACGGCTGAGTAGGTTAACCCCTTAAAGACGAAGCGTATCTGTTTTATATAAGGACTCAGTGCGTACCGCGCTGTAAACACTCTCCACTTCGGTTATAAAAACCAGTCTCTTAATGTTTTATAAGGCAAAAGTTGCTGTTTGTTCTGAGATCCACATAAACGCAATGTGGGCACCACGTAGAATTTTTTAATGTTAAACCTGGCGGTATGTAAAGTTACCGCTAGGCTTTAAAAGGTTAAAGTTACACTTTTGCTTAATTATAACGAAAGGGCGTAAAGCTTCGCCCATTCTTGATTTAGGCCTTGCATGAACGTAAGCGGTCCGATTCACACGTTGTCTTTAGCCCGAGGAAAGAGACACTGTCATCATTTGCTTAAGGGCAGGTGCAAACTTCGCGACAAGCAGGACAATTTACGCCCCGCCCCCACTGGTAGTCGACTGCCGAGACCCACTTCAATGGCTGAGCTATACTGGCTCCTCTTCTGCCAAGCATTGTAACCAAAAATAATCCGAATGTTAGACGAATGTTTAAATGTGACGCTTAACTGCAGTCGCACGACGTCATACCATCTCTTTCTGTTAGGGTTAGGTTTGGGATGGAAGAAACGCATGTAAACTGGATGAAAATAAATGTGAAATGTCTAGTGGTAACACAACTGTTTCTTTTTGAACTGAACCTACAAACAACGCTGAGTTCTCCGTCTGGAATAAGCAAGCTCTGAATTCGTTGACGGCCCTGTGTATTCCACTGTGATTGTTTTAAGACCACACACTCGGATTTATCGCCACTAGAATATACAAACACTCGCGGACATGTATTTTCATTGGCACTTGTTCTTTTACATCTATGGAGATTCAGGCCTGGGTGGTACAGTGGTGAACAGTGGTTAGTGAAGCACATCAATTCGGTGGCGATGTAAAATAAAACATCTCACATTGAACCCATGAGCAGTGACGGAAAATGGCTTCAGATCTAATTAAGTGGTTCTCAACCGCTGTGCCGCGGTATACTGCTGCTCACATCGTGACGTTTGCAAAGCGTGTCCTGAGGTTCTGAATCGAAGAACGATTGTACAAAGTTAAATAAGCAAATCAGAAATGAAAACACCGTTCACACACATCGTTATCCCTAACTGAGTGAAACTAAGTACCTAGCTGATTTACAACAATAAACTATGTTTAGAACTTGGAAGGAGAAATTAGTAACAATATTAACAACAGATACTTTTGGTGGTGCTACACCAATCACTATGGAGTGTCTTACTGCACTCGCTGCTCAAAGTGTCTTCCACAGGAAGTAAAGATCTGTTTTTGAGCAGACAAGGTTCGGTTTCACTCAACATTTATAAAAGCTGCGGCGCGTGTACTGCCTTCTGTCGGCAAAATTTCGTTGTTCTATAATTTCGTACAATGAATGACACTTAAAATTCGTGCACTCTTATTTGACATTATGTTTCCTTCTTTAGCTCCAATGTGCAGCGAAAAAAGATAAATATTTGAAGTGGGCCCGGGCATTAGATTCGGAACCGCTGCTAATAAAAATGAAGAGTCAGACATCGAGAGTCGTAGCAAAACCCAGATCACTAAAGCATAACGTAGCCTGTCAGGTTTCCCTCAGAAACACGAAAAAAATTCTACATTTTTCGTAATATTTTAGCCTAATACATATGGATATGACCGATCCCAGTGGCCGCGCGGTCTAAGACGTAGGTCTGCGGCCGAGCGCTTGCTGGAACCATGGGGTTCGAATCCCACGGGGGCCATGGATCTTTGTCTTTTTTGAGCGCTTGTGTTGCCGGGTAGAGGTCTCTGCGACGGGCCGATCTCACGTCCACAACAGTCCTACCGACCGTGGTGTGCGTCTGAGTGTGATCAAGTGAAAATAAACAACCTCGACACCTACTGTGAGTAGGTAGAAGAGGGAACGACTACGAAGCGAATATATGGATATATCAGTGTGTGTGCGTGTGTGTGTGTGTGTGTGTGTGTGTGTGTGTGACAGAGAGAGAGAAAGAAGAATATTTAAGAAATTATGCTATTAGATGCGAACTTTCCTGCTTAGTTCTAATTTCTTACCATCAATAATTCCTAGCTAACCACGTAAACTTCTGTAGTGGAATCGACGCTAGGCCTAGGTTAATTTTAAGGACATGTCAGCGTTTTTAGCTATATAGCATCAATTGCAGTAACACTGGTGAATCATAAACTGAACACAATTTGGAAAGATACTGTTCAGGTCTAACTGCAGTATCATCCCGACACCTGCCCAGTGGAACTGAACAAAACCTAACAATGTTCAGTCACTGCGGTCTGCGTCTCGGCCGGGATGCCAACCGGGCACCTCCGAAATGCAAACCTAAAGGTTCACGGCACAGTACTTTGGAATGCACGGTCATGGTATGCTAGTGCAGGGGTGGCCAACTTCAACCCACAGGTGGGCTACATAATTCGTCAAGGACTTGCCTAAGGGCCGCACTTGTGTATATATGTATCGAAAAGGGTGGGGGTTGAATTCACTGGAACGCCGTTATTTACAAACAGTAAGTTACGCTAAAAGTACGGATGAATGACAAGGTAGCAGGCCGTACTGAACTCTGTACAACACAGAGAATCATTGGTTTACTGTGTCCTGTCTTACAAACGATGAGTTGCAATTTGTAAGCATTTTCTCTGGTAATAAATTTTTCATATTATGTTCTGTAGACCTGTTATATTATGTTTGTTAAATTCTATTACTGAAAACATTCAGGCCACCGAGGGTCGCATGCGGCCCGCCGGCTGCATGCTGGCCAATCCTGTGCCAGTAGATGATCGGGAATTATAATTTTACTACAGTCGTACGAGTAAACGTGAAGCTGTCCATATGCAGGCCATCAAGACATATGGATGAGTACAGAAAGCACTCCACTCATTCTTAACTTCAACAGGGACAGGGGCGTGACTAAATTTTTTGGCGCCTGGGGCGAACAAACACAATGGCAGCGCTTCAACAGAAATTATGAACTTTAAATATCACATTTATTGAATGAATTTTTATTTGACTCAACAGTTTGATATGTGTTGCACAGATACAAAATTTGTTTCATTGAAAATATTCATTTTACCTCCCCTTGGACTCTGCCGATCGCGGCGTTCGCACCACTAGCTCCCTCTTAACTACGACCGTGCATAGGGGGTGAGCGGTGAGTGGACGCCCCTACCGGGAATCGAACCATGATTCATCGGACATACAGCTCACAGTCTAGTCATTACGGCAACTATGCTATTGAGGCTGTTTTCTGATGTCTTAATTTCATAAAGTATGCAACAACAAAAACAACAACAACAACAACAACAACAACAACAACAACAACAACAACAACCTTTCATCCAGTGTTTAGATAAAAATTAACTGAATATCTCTTGTAGTCGCGGTAGCTCAGTTGCCATAGTGATGAGGCTACGGACTGGAAAAACCTTCAAATTGCGGTTCGATTCCCAGACGACGCAAACGTTTTCCAATCTCCATGGAGTCTAGACTGAATCTCGGGCACACCCAGTCTCCTACTCACTGGGTACCGGGGGTTTTTCCTTGGGGTAAAGCGTCCGGGGCGTGAAGGTAACCACACACCCTTCTCATATTCCTTCATGGGGTGCACAGCGAAACCTTCATCTTAATGTTTGCCTTACTACTCTGCTACGTTACACTTAATGCTTCTATTTTATCAATAAAAACTGCTAATAACATTTCTGTTTCGAGTGCTACAGATGTCAAAGTGTTAACACTGTACTGCGTAATTCAGGTTTAAATACAAACACATTCACACTCACGGATTGAATGAATGAATGAACGAATGAATGAATGAAAGAATGAATGAATGAATGAATGGAGTGAATGAATGAATATGGGTCGAGTCCCTACTGTCCCGATGCACATACGAATTTTACAGGTCCTTTGTGCCCCCACACTAGGTCCAAGTCATGAGAGTCCTGCCCTTTTGAAAAAGCTCCAGATCGCCCCCAGACTTAGACCTCTGATGTCCTCGGGGTCCAAAATGAAGGAACCCAGATAATGTGTCTGAGTGTCGGCAAGGCGCCACACTGACACAAAACATGGGCTGAGGTTTCCTCCTCAGCACCACATTTCCTACACAAGGGACTATCCCTCAGCCCAATTATGTGAAGAGGTCTTCTTAGGGTGCTATGGCCAGTAAGCAGACCAGTAACTGCCCTCGATTGCGCCCTGTTAAAGGACATTAGTGTGGTACTGGCAGCAGTGCGAGGGCCCGAAATCAATTCTCAGCGCTCATGGATTAATGCCTTAGGTTCGTGTATGCATGATGAGACAGACGAATCCAGTACACACAACTTTCCATTTCATTTCTTTAACACAAATAAATCAGCAAACTTTCAAAAAGTAAGGTAACAGCATGTGTCACACGAAAAACCATCATGCGACCGCGAATTTCACAACGTAAAGGGCACGCGCAAGTGGTCAGTGGTCATACAACGACGAGAGGGCACCATAAGCGTATCGCATCACCCTACTGTCGGTTTACATATGGCAGGCCTATTGAAAACGTGGTAAAATATCGAAGTAGGCAGTGCGGTTCGATTTGTACGAGTGAAAGGTGTCGCACCGCTGGAAATTCATCGCCTCTTTGTGGAGATACATGGAGCAGGTGTAATAACGGACACAGGCGTAGATATTGTGCAAAGCTTTCAGTACCGGCAGGACAAAAGTTGAAGGCAATCGGCAACCCAGACACCCCATGTATGTCCACCACGGACGAAAATGCGTGTCGTGCAAATGTCGTTATCAGATAAGGTGGGCGCACTAAGCTGTCTTATATACCTCCGACAGCTGGTCATTTCGCTGGGTAGTGCGCATAGCACTGTCGCTCATATTTGACAGTCAGCTGCTCATAAATTTGTGTTATGGTAAACAAATTCAAGCATGTGTTGTTTTTAGTCCAGCGCCCAAACACGCATTCAGGATTTACTAGATTCTAATGTAGGTCACACTACAGCCCATCCTCACTAAGATGCCTCCCCTTGTTTTCCTCAACATCTCATTGTAAATTCCGGCAGAGGAAATTCATATTACTTAATACCGTCTGTTTCTAATCATTACGTAGCCTTCTTAACTACTACTGTGGTCATCCCACAATCTATATTCGTGATCATTAAAGTCTTCTGGGTTATGAATCCTTGTTAATGCGGAATCAATTACCGACTTTACGCAGAAGCTTCCTGCTTCTATCTTCAGAGGAGTACAGGAAATGTGGACTATCCTGAAGATGGAGGCACGAATCTTCTGCGACGCGTTGGTATTTATTAGTTACTAATAAACAACACTCTGCAAATTTCTTGACGAACGCTGTAAAAATCTCACATAACAAGTCGTAAT
Source organism: Coptotermes formosanus (assembly GCA_013340265.1). NCBI lineage: Eukaryota > Metazoa > Arthropoda > Insecta > Blattodea > Rhinotermitidae > Coptotermes > Coptotermes formosanus. The sequence continues at coordinate 987,643 of BLKM01005504.1, read as the reverse complement.
CACGTTCACGTACTATTTGTTGTTAAAATATTTTAGGTAAAACACCGTTCTTGAATAAACTAAGACTAATCTCTAAGGTTCTACTTTTGTTCATTTATCTTTTTCATGATCTCTGTCGCGAAATTAGGATTCTCTTGCATTTGTCTTACATCAGTTCTATATTCTGCTCGCAACCCAAGGCCCACTTACCCACAAGTTTACTAAGTGCTGCATTAAAGCCATCCTATTAGCAGACGGTTGTGTTGCCAGGATGCAATCCACGCACTTCCTATAATACTAGTACGCAGGACACTCCACATTTACCATAATTGTTAAAAAGTGTTATCTTTTAAGAACTACGGCTTTATTGAAATTGTTAAGTGCCAGAACGTGGGTTGATTTGGCGCGGTGTAGTATTTTAGAGCTAATGACTTTGTTGTGCCTCACCATTCGTGTTTGATCATGAAGGAGTTCCACAAAACTCGAAAATAATTCTGCCTATGCTGATGTTACAATGAAATGCAGAAGACCAGGTTCATGGGTTAAGCACTTAGTTGCTTTCCATATTCCTCTCCATCTCACCTTCACGAATTAAAGTTTGATGTCTGGACAGGCCTATTTCATGCACAAGCATGAAATAGGATCTTTTGGTTCTCAGTTGTTGCTGTCTTCAAACACTTGCCTTCAAAGAGTTAAAAATGTCTTTCTACGTGAATGATCCTTTATCTTAGCCGTGTGGAAGGAGTTTTAACTACAAAATGTCCACAAAAGATATGGAGGGTGAAAAAAAAAACGAAAATGAAATTACGTACTTGGAACATTTGAGAGTAGATCGTTTCCTTTCGTAGTCCCTCCCTATTCTACCTACTTGTTCAGAGTAGGTGTCGAGGTTGCTTATTTTCACTTGATCACACTCAGACACACACCACAGTCGGTAGGACTCCCCTGGACGAGGGATCGGCCAGTCGCAGAGACCTCTACCTGACAACACAAACACTGTACAAGACAAACATCCATGCCCCCGGTGGGATTTGAACCCACGATCCCAGCAAGCGCTCGGCCGCAGACCTACGCCTTAGACCGCGCGGCCAATGGGATTGGCTTGAGAGTAGATGCGAAGAATTAAGATGGGCCGTTAAGTGATTTTCAGTGAATGCGGGAAAATGTGCGTGGCTTATGCACGAGGGGGCACCGGCACATTTCCGCCGACCTGTGAGAGATACACTCCGCAGCGCTTATCGTGACAAAGGGATAGATGCAACAGGACTACCCCGAAGTACACTCAACCTCAGTCCTTCAGATTTTCACCCGGAACACTTACAAAAACGCTAATGCAGTGCTTCCAAAACTTTTTTGCTCGCGGGTCCCTTTTGGCTTCGAAAAATAACCACGGATCCTCATGCCCTTGCTCACGTAATATAGAGCGTACGGATGATAGGTAGGCCTACCCAAATTAAGAAATTATATCTCAGGACTGATTTTAGATAGCTAAAAATACAAACCAGTAGCACAATCCTTGTACGTAATATTGCAGGATATTTTTGGTGTACTATGCAATAAACACAAGACGGAAACCTTTACAAACATGAAAACGTAAGCAGGCCACATCATAAAGCTTCGCGAGCCATGTGTTTGACAGGCCTGATATGTACAAGGTAAATTCGTCCCTGTGCACGCCGTGAAGACAAATGGGGAAGTGGGGGGACAGGGCCAATTACTCTTAACCATGGCACTAGATATAGCTAAGTGGTCAGGTTCATGGCCCGGTTACTTTACTCCCCCTTATCTGCTGAAAAGGATGACGAATGGGGCCGGTCTAGACGCACTGAAGACGAAAAACATTCTTACCCCTGTTAGCAGTCGAACAACGATTCCTCAGTTGTCATGCCCTGTTCTAGTGTATGCCGATTCTCATACACAATTTATCGCCGTACAGCTTCTTATCATAAAAGCAACGTTTGAATATAAATGTGTGTAGGCGGATTGGTAACACTGTGGACCACAAATTATTATCGGACGTATTACAGTAAAGTGACTTATTTCACATGAGCTACGCGTAAAGTGATCCATTTCACATGAGCTATGTGTAAAGTGATCCACTTCACATGAGCCAGTGTAAAGTGATCCACTTCACATGAGCTATGTGTAAAGTGATCCACTTCACATGAGCCAGTGTAAAGTGATCCACTTCACATGAGCTATGTGTAAAGTGATCCACTTCACATGAGCCAGTGTAAAGTGATCAGTTTCACACGAGCTACGTGTAAAGTGACCCACTTCACATGAGCTACGTGTAAAGTGATCCATTTCACATGAGCTATGTGTAAAGTGATCCACTTCACATGAGCTACGTGTAAAGTGATCCATTTCACATGAGCTATGTGTAAAGTGATCAATTTCACGTGAGCTACGTGTAAAGTGATCCACTTCACATGAGCTACGTGCAAAGTGATCCACTTCACATGAGTTACGTGTAAAGTGATCTACTTCGCATGAGCTACCTGTCACGTTTCATTTGCCATCGTCGTAACTAGCTGTATACCCGTATCACATCATGACGCACCTGACACTAGCCACGACTTAGCCAAGATACTTAAATCCTCTCTCATTTACTTTCCCGTAACAGTAATTTCGTTCAGCACCAAACCGTTAGGACAGAAAGCGCGAAAAAGGAATCAATAACCATCACTACAGTTCAGAGAGAGTAACATAACATTCCTGCATTAAAATTTTCATCCACGCAGTGCGTAAGCAACGAAACAGAAATTTTAAAATTTCTAAGTCTGAGAACTAAAATGAATACAAACGTAGGATATTTAATTCATTTTAAAATGGCAAATTTTTTTTTTAATCCAATCAAGTCAAACGGCTGGCGTATGAGCTGTCTGGAGAAGTTTCGTATCTAAAAGTATTAACAGCGAGGAAAATTAATAAAAGAAAAAAATTTTGGTGAACTGAACCATGTTCATGAAATAATGTCTGACATACACCTACTACACGCATGCGTGCTAAGGCATACAGCTCCAACACAAATGTATCACGCCATCATTGTGTGTTTTTTAGTTTTAGTGGTGAAGGGCCCCGCAGCAGACGCTACGGACGTACTGCAGCCACCCTGTGATGAAGATGAAGAAGATGATGATTATTTTTTGTCCTTTTCCTAATAATGGAGCACCGGTGGAATGAAATTGACAGGGGAAAACCGAAGAACTCGGAGAAAAACCTGTCCCAGTGCCACTTTGTCCACCACAAATCCCACATGGACTGACCCGGGATCGAACCCGGGCCTCCGCGGTGGGAGGCCGGCAGCTAACCGCCTGAGCCATGGCACGGCCCTCTCATTGTGTGTTACTTGCCGTACATCACAAACTAACTTAACGGGTATGCATATATATCATTAACCTTGTCTACAGCCTAGCGGTTACTTTACGTACCAACAGGTTGAACAATCAAAATTTCTTCATGGTGTTCACATTGCGTTTCTGTGCTGTGTATGGATGTCACAACAAACAGTGACTTTTGCCTTATACAGCATTAACAGATTGGTTTTGTTTCACTGAGTTGGAGAGTGCTTACTGCGCGGTAGGCACACAGTTCTTACAAAAACAGAGAAGTTTCGTCTTTAAAGGGTTAATTTATTTTATCTTTATACTATATTTTTCCTTGGCCAGTTACTCCGTATCTACAACTACAGCCAACACAATCACAATTCACTGTTTTACGACCTTTAATTAAAAAATTTAATATTTTTGCAGGACTGCGTTCGCATGAAGAAATGAAGTGGACACTTCAGTGCAAATATTATGTCCTATTAAAACCCTTTTATATACATACGAGTTATGACAACTGAACACGCTCATGTTGTTAACCATTTTAACTATTCACATTGCTATCACTACTCCTACTGCACATAGTCAACTTCCTATTAGGGTATTTTATACATGCAGGAGCTGCATTGCGTACTGATAATACATCCTAGCGTTTTACACTTTTTTATTTGATTTTATTTCCCTCTGACGATGGCCCAGAAAACGCCGAACCATGTAAGAGGTAATAATGTGTACTACTACTACTACTACTACTACTACTACTAATAATAATAATAATAATAACAATAATAATATAATGATAATAATAGTAAGAAACTGCCAAGTACATTTTGTTGGACTTACAGTAAGTAACTGGATATTCTTTTTCAGCGCCAATTTGCGGCAGCCGCACCATTGACGTTAGCAAGCCGTTGTGTTGTACTCCTGACTTACGTAACGGTCACTCTACAACAGGCGATGAAGGCACAGACGGGGAGTGGAGTATATGTCTACTCTTTCTTTAACCTCGGCGCTAAGTGAGGGAGAGTGGTCAACGCCACGCCCCGGCCGCTTTACGCCCGGGAAAGAGATCCGGTACCCTTGTACAGGAGGCTTGCTGAGCCGCAGGCCCGATCTGGACAGGTGCGGAAAATTTCACTCCCACCGGGATTCGACTCCCGGAGAGTACAGCTTGTAGCCAGTCGCTATACTGACTCCTACTGACTTGCATATTCTTCATACCTGGACGTCTCATCAGAATGTCGGTGTCATCAAACGCTGCTACAGCATTAACTATCGTGGACACCATAATCACCTCATGGAGTGCAGCAATACCCTATTTACATACTTTACATACGCATTACTACTCCGCAGCTTAGTCTTAACTCGAAAAGAGCAATATACTCGTATCATGCCTTCCGCTGCCGTTCGAAAGGCGTCAGGACATTTATGAAGTTACTATTTTTATTTTGGATCCACCCCTTTTACTTGTATTTCGCCTTCCGGAGTAAGGAATGGAGAAACACCTCCACGTCATTAATCACGCTCTTGTGAAGATGGGATGTCATGCACACCGTTCATTTAAAGCCTTTTCTTCAACACTCAGTCGAGAAAAATAAAACATTCAATTTAATCCCCCTGTAGAGCGGCTTCATATTCATGTTCGATGCCTCCCGAAGTGGAGTGATAGAAAAGCAAGCAAGGCGATCAGGCTATTAGGATGGTGGACTCCAAATAGGCTATTATTTTCAAGTGACCTGTTCACTTTCGTTATTCGTACTAAAACATAAAATTAATGCGTAATGGTCACATCGTATGCGCTTTTTCGCAAATTTCGTGTTAGAAACTATTGAACGGACTTCGATTAAATTTCGTGAACTTATCAGGCAAATTTGTTTAGTCAAATAATTTAATTTACAAGAATCTGTATCGAAATTCATACTTTTTCGCAAAATCAGCTTGTTGCATAAAACACCCTTGTTGTGATCCTGGGTTCTTACGGGAAAAGTATCTCCACATGACAAGTGCAAGTACGTGCGAGACTAACATTTCGTAATAACTAATACGATTCTGAAACACTAAATTTACAACAGAAACCAGAGAAATGAATGTGTAACAATCTTCCACGGCGTTCAGAAAACGCGTAAATTGGAAATACTTCAGGGTGCAAAGTTAAAAATTAGGCAGTTACAATATAACTAACTAACTAACTAACTAACTAACTAACTAACTAACTAACTCCATGGAGCAGAGGCCTTCTTGAGAAGCTCACAGTTTCTCAGCTAGTCAAGAAATTCCCCGCATTTTATGGAACCCGAAGGTTCATTACCGCATTCACAACAGCCCGCCACCTGTCCCTATCCTGAGCCAGCTCAATCCAGTTCATGTCCTCCCATCCCACTTCCCGAATATCCATCTTAATATTATCCTCCCATCTACGCCTGGGTCTCCCAAGTGGTCGCCTTCCCTCTGGTCTCCCCACCAAAATCCGGTATGCACCTCTCTCCTCCCCCATACGTGCCACATGCCCCGCCCATCTCAGTCTTCTCGATTTGATTACCCGAATAATATTTGGTGATGAGTACAGGTCATTAAGTTCCTAGTTATGTAGTCTTCTCCAATCCCCTGTCGCCTCGTCCCTCTTAGGCCCAAATATCCTCCTCAGCACCCTATTCTCGAACACCCTCAGTCTTTGTTCCTCCCTCAGTGTGAGAGACCAAGTTTCGCATCCATACAGAACAACAGGTAAAATTATAGTTCTGTATACTCTAATCTTTGTGTTTTTGGATAGCAACCTGGAAGACAAAAGATTCTGCACCGAATGATAGCAAGCATTCCCCGACTTCAATCTGCTCTTAATTTCTTCATGAATGGATTTTCGATTCGTTAGGGTTGCTCCCAAATATTTGAATTCTTCCACCCTTTCAAAGGATTTATTATCTATATTGATGTTGTGATTGTGTCGTGCATTCTGATTTCGAGACATGACCATGTACTTAGTTTTCTCAGCATTTACTTCTAGACCAATCTCCTTACTAGCAATAATTAAATCTTCTGCATTTTTCTTTATGCTATGTACGCTTCCGCCCAATATATTAACATCATCAGCATAAACCAGAAGCTGATGTGTACCATTCAGTTTCAAGCCCTCCTGGTTTGCCTGAACCCTCCTAATGGCATATTCTAAAGCAAAGTTGAAAAGCAATGGCGACAGAGCATCTCCTTGTTTGAAGCCATTCTTAATAGGGAACGTGTCAGACAGATGTTTGCCTACCCGAACTCTGCTATACGTTTCACTTAGGCACATTTTTATTAACCTTACTAGTTTCATGGGGATACCGAACTCAATGAGAATATTATACAAGACCTCCCTCCTAACTGAATCATAGGATTTCTTGAAGTTTATAAATAGCTGATGCACTGCCTCATTGTATTCCCATTTTTTCTCAAGTATTCGACGAATGCTGAATATATGATCAGTAGTTGACCTGTTACGTCGAAATCCACACTGATGATCCCCAATAATTTCCTCTGCATATGGAGTTAACCTTGACAAAAGGATGTTGGATAGAATTTTGTACGTAGTCGACAAAAGTGATATGCCTCGATAGTTACTACAATCTGTCTTATCACCCTTCTTATAAATAGGCACAATGACCGACTCCTTCCATTCCTCAGGCAATTCCTCCTTATTCCAAATAGAAATAATAAGTTTATGGATTTCAGACCGAATAATCCTACCCCCTGCTTTAATCAATTCTGCTGGAATCTGATAAATACCTGGTGATTTGTGACTTTTTAGTTTTTCAATAGCCATCTCAACCTCAAAGGCACTGGGCTCAGGCACTAGTGGCTCTGCTGTGTGTACTTCAATCTGCCTAACATCATTAACCCCGTGTATATTCAACAGCTGGGAGAAATTATTCCTCCACCTAGCCAAAATAATGTGGGAGTCTGCAACCAGGTCACCCTTCTCATCCTTTACTACATTAATTCTAGGCTGGCACCCCCTCTTAAACTCATTGATACCCCTATACAAGTCTCTTATATTCTTGTTCTTACTGTTTGTTTCAATTTAATTAATTTTAGCTTTCAGATATTCCTTCTTTTTGTGCCTGAAATGTCTACTAGCTTCACGTCTTACGTTGTGCAGATTATCACCATTATTTTGGTTTGGATTCTGTAACCACTGAATTTTAGCCTGCTTCCTTTTATCTAGAAATTCTGCACATTCTGCATCAAACGATGGTTTATGCTGCTTCCGTTCGTGTAGACCTAGACTCTCTTGAGCCGAGATTTTGATATTCTCTTTAATGTTTTCCCAAGCCCTATTCATGTCCTCACTAACATTTAAGTTTTCCAGAGCTGCAAACCTGTTTGAGATCTTAAGCTGATACTGTTTCCTAGCCTCTAGTTCACTTAGCTTCTTGAGATTAAATCTCTCTACATCAAACTTCTGTGCTGCTTGTTTACTTACTGCCAGTCTTTCCCTAACTTTCGCAACCACCAGATAGTGATCAGTATCACAGTCAGCTCCCCTGAAAGATCGCACATCGAGTATACTGGAATGCCGTCTCCTATCTGTCAATATGTGATCGATCTGATTGTGAGTCTTCCCATCAGGAGAGGTCCAGGTGTATTTATGAATGTTTCGGTGCGGAAACATAGTGCTCTTAACAACTAGATTCTTTGATGTGGCAAAGTTTACTACTCTAACACAATTATCGTTGCTATCCTGATGTAAACTCCCATTCCCGATAGTCGGTTTGAAAATATCCTCTCTCCCCACTTTTGCATTAAAATCTCCTACCAGAATTTTCATATGGTACTTAGGAAAATGATCAAAAACCCCTTCTAATTCCTCACAGAAGCTGTCCTTTGAATCATCACCCTTCTCTTCTGTTGGTGCATACGCATTCAGAACAATGATATTACACCAGCGGCCTCTCAGCACTATGTATGACATCCTAGCACTAACAAACTCCACTCTCTTGATTGCTGATACCATTCTCTGGTGCACAAAAAAACCTGTTCCCAATTGATGATTTTCCTGCCCTTTGCCATAGAAAAAAGTATACTCCCCGGCTCTTACAGTCCCTTCTTTGTCCCACCTAACCTCCTGTACACCCACTAAATCTAACTTATACTTAGCTAATTCCCTGACCACTGTCATAAGTGACCCTGACCTATACATGCTCCTCACATTCCAAGTTCCAAAACTCATATCCTTTTTCCGTAGCTGGGGTCGTACCAAAGAATCGGTCCAGGTCCGAGGCTTTGTATGTTGTTTCGTAACATCATAATTTTTTACGGTGAGGAGTTTTAGCACCTCGCCCAACCCCCAAGCTGGAGGACCACCCCTTGTCGGCTGTCCGCGACTGCTTATTCAATGTATTCGCAGCTACCCTCCATAACTGGAGGCCGTTCCTCCATCCGCAACCTGAGGACGCGCCATGCTGTGGTGACAGGGACCCCCTTAACATGGGCAGTTACAATATTTGATATTTTATGTAAAGACGCTGTTAACGGCTAACATTGCAGAGCTTTCGATTAAAACATGTTAAATATACACGTATATAAGTGCTACACTTATCATAAGTAAATTAATGGAGCAGATTCTTTCTTTAAAACATGTGAAATATACACGTATATAAGTGCTACACTTATCATAAGTAAATTAACCCTTTAAAGACGGAACGTATCTGTTTTATATAAGGACTAAATGCGTACCGCGCTGTAAACACTCTCCACTTAGTTATAAGAACCAGTGTCTTAATGTGTTATAAGGCAAAAGTTGCTGTTTGTTCTGAGATCCGTACAAAACACATAAACGCAATGTGGGCACCACGTAGAATTTTTTAATGTTAAACCTGGTCATATGTAAAGTTACCCCTAGGTTTTAAAAGGTTAATGGAGCAGATTCTTTCCTTAAAACATGTGAAATATACACGTATATTAGCATACTGGTGCCCGGCGACCCAGGCAGGCTAGGAACATCCATTTACGTATCTACCGTGGAATCCCCGCAACCCGTGGGCGCAAGGCACACTTCATGTACGCAGTTACTGTGAAAACCCCACGACCTGAGCAGGGAAGACACACCCATTTACTTAGTTACATTTGAAACCTCGCGACTCGTGGGAGCAAGGAACACTTCATGTAAGCAGCTACTGTGGAAAGCCCGCGACCCGAGCAAGGAAGGCGCACCCATTTACTTTATTACCTTTGAAACATCGCGACCCATGGGGCAAGGCACAACCCATGTAAGCAGTTACTGCGGAAACCCCGCAATCCGGGCAGGCAAGGCACACCCATTTACATAGCTACCTTTGAAAACTCGCGACCCATGGGGGCAAGGAACACTTAATCTACACAGTTACTGCGGAAACCTCGCGATCCGGGCAGGCAAGGCACACACATTTCCGTAGTTACCGCGGAAACCTCGGGATGTGGGCAGGCAAGGCACACCCATTTACGTAGTTACCCTGGAAACCTGAGGAATGTATATGCCTGTGTATTATAGTTTCGTAGTAGTGCCCGCAGTTATCGCGAAACCCCGAATAATGTGTATGTATGTATCTTATACTGTCGTATTAATGCCCGGCGAAACTTTACGTGGTTAACGTGGCAACTCCAATTAGTCGTGTCTGTTACATACCATCCGCGCTTCCGTCAAACTAAATTCTATGCCTTGTCCTTTCCTGCCATTTGGTGGCGGTCCATGAAATTCCAATGTGGGTGTGTGACAGACTGACAATCGTACAGTGTATATAAGATGGGCTTACTGCTTGCAGAAGGCAAAAGGTTGAAGCATTTGAAGGAAAAGCCACACCGTAAAATCCAATGCCATGATTTAAGTTTTTTGGGGAGAAGAAACCCGCAGCAGACGCTACGGACGCACCGCAACCTTATGGCTTCTTGTGCAACCTTATGATTATTATTATTGTTGTTGTTGTTGTTGTTGTCCTTTTCCTAGTAATGGAGAACCGGTGGAATGAAACTGACAGGGGAATACCGAAATACTCGGGGAAAACCTATCCCAGTGCCACTTTGTCCACCACAAACCCCACGTGTACTGACCCCGGATCGAACCCGGGCCTCCGCGCTGGGAGGCCGACGGCTAGCCGCCTGAGCCATGGCACGACCTTAAAGCATAAGTCACGCCAAACAGAACACTGTTTACGAACAGTTCTTTGCTATTTTATATGTTTGTGATTAACCATTTAAAGACTGAGATTACGCTGAATTATATATTACAGGCTAAGTTCGTACCGCGCAGTAAACACATTCCGTCTCGGTTTTACAAATCTATTAGTTAATGCTGCATAGGAAAATCGGTTTTTATTCCGAGGTCCATACAAAACACGTAAATAATGCTGAATTATATTACAGGTTCAGGCCGTAACGCGCAGTAAACACCCCGACAGGGTTTTAAAAATCAATCAGTTAATGCTGTACGGGAAACAATCGCGGTTTGTTCCGAGACCCATACAAAACACGTAAATAAAGCTGAATTATATTACAGGCTCAGTCCGTACCGCGCATTAAACACACCCCGACAGAGTTTTAAAAATCATTTAATGCTGTATGGGGAAGGAATCGCGGTTTGTTCCGAGACCCATAAAAACACCTAAATAAAGCTGAACCATATTACAGGCTCAGATTGTACCGCGCGGAAAACACAATTCTCTGTATTTACGTCTCCTGATATCTAGTGGCGGTCTGTGGAACTCCAACGTTCTCATAGTTGTCCTGCCATCTGGCGGCGGCCCATGGAACTCCAAGCGTCACATACCTTTGCATCTCACTGAATTTTATATAAGGTAAGTGCTACACACACTTATTATGAGTAAATTAATGGAGCAGAATCTTTCCTTAAGAAAGTAACAGTGCCTCAGGTAGTCAAGAATGTGCCCGAATATTACGGATACCCGAAATTTCTTCATTGTATTCACAACAGTCCGCCAGTTGCCCCTATCCTAAGCAGATAAATCCAGTTCACGTCATCTTACTCTACTTGTATAAGATGGCTTTCAATATTATCCTCCCATGCGTCTACGTCTGTCAAGTGGTATCCTCCCTTCATGTCTGTCCACCGTATGTGTTCCTCCCTTACACCATGACCCGACTTGCCCATGTGAAATTCCTTGTTCACCATAAGAGTATCTTTCGAGCAGTACAAATTATGAAGCTCCTTCTGAAGCAACGTGCTCCGTACTTCTGTTACTTCCTCCATCTTAAACCCAAATATCTTCATAAGGATCCTATTCCATTAATGTAAGAGAAAAAGTTTCATCCTCACATAAAACAAGAGGAAAATTATAGTTTTGTACTTACGTATACATATTAGGTACTTTTCCTATAAATACTACAAGTAATATAAAATACTTAAGTATTAATATGTAACGGCCGCATTCATTTTAATGTAAACACCAGCGAACAACGTTTGTCACACACCGCAATGCTCTCGACCGACAGCAAGACTTGATATAATAATGGCGCATTTCAGAGCCAAGAGTCTCAACATACCGTCAATTAAAATTACAGAGTCGCTGTTCAATTCTATTAGACTCTAAAAATGGCGTGTTTTATTTCGAAACAATTTATGATTTTCGACTTCAATTAACGTCGATTTACAACTAAAACACTTTTCGGAAGCCGTCTCTGCTTCCGTCTTCAGGTGTTGAAAGTAATCTATCACGTTCGCCCCTTGTAACCGGCTTCCCAACATGTTTTTTTTTAATTATAAGCTGACACTGAATTAAATCAAGAAAAGGAGACTGTTTTGAAATACTGAGTTGCAGCATTTTCAGTGTCCTCATTATACAAGCCTGCATTTTATTTATTATCGCTACTGCTATCATCATCATCATCATCATCATCATCATCATCATCATCATCATATGATTGAAAATTATTACCCCTTTGGCCACTGATTGAAGTTTGCTGTCCGTGTACACTCCACAATTTCCCTGTAGGTAACATCGAAATTACAGTGATTTTGCACTACTATCGTATACGGAAATTTATCTTCCTCTACTTGTGTGTATAACCAGTCATCTGCTGATTCTGCAGTTGAACTGCTGAGCATAGTTCCATTTACTCTTTAAAAGAAGCCTAAATATAGTCATTGGTTCCATAGCATGTTAAGTACCATCCACGTAGGAAATTTAGTTTTTCTTGGTTACATGAAAAAACAAATCTGATGTTACTTATGCTGCGTTTTCATACTTTCGTAAACTATGTGGCGCGTCCAGTAACTAAGAACGGGTTGGGTGGAAGAAGCTCTTAAAAGTTTCTAAAAAATATCTGTATTGCAACATGTAGGTACACTCTGTGAAACAAAAACCAAGCGGCCTGTGATTTTGTATGTCCCGCTCCGGGAGCGACGTAACGTACAGTTGCCATCATAATTCGTGTCGTTCGTAGTTTCTCCATATTTGTGCTCGCATGGGGTTTCTGTGTCTTCCATTCATTACAATCATTCACGCCGGATGTATATTAACCAAAGACACAAACACGTCTGCTTAATTTCAGCTTAAATATGAATTAACGTTCATTAATGTCCCGAGGCGTGTGGCTAGCTACCGCTCGTACGAAGTTGGATATAGTATACACGGCAGACGCTTATCTGTGTTCACTGACAGCCAAGCACGTAGAGGCACGATTCCACTATGCTCTGCGTGCACAGTGTTTTGGTTCGAGTCCCGGTATCGACATATATTTTTTTATCTTTGCACAAGTCATATTCGCACAAACGCTAAATTAATATCTGCAGTTACACGTAAATTACTTAATTATATCATTCATAAGTTATCTTTGCTGCACTTGCAAGGTTGGAATTGCGAGTGGAGCATATATTTGTGCCAAATGGGAAATCATGTCTCAGCGTTACGTTCTGTCATTAATTGATTCGATGCCGAGACGAATGAATTCAGCAGTCAAAGCACAGGGGTTTTGGACTTCATATTAAGGCGGCCAGTTCATGAAAACAGCCTTTTTAAGGGCTAACATATCAATTACCATTTGGCGTAAGTAAGCTATATCCTTGAAGCAACAAAGTACCTGCAAGCCCTGCGTTGTTTGCAAAAATTTGTCTACAGCACGCGTGTCAAAGTGGCGGCATGCGGGCCGCATTCAGCCCACTTGAAATATTTTGGCGGCCCAAGAAACTTTGCGAAACAAACCGCGAATACGGCTCAAACACTACAATTTATAAATAGAAAAATTCGATTAGGTAACTTTGTAAAACGTATTATCAGATCATTGGGCGAATCTTGATGTTTTAGTGTAATTCTATGGTGGAGTCTTTGCTCGTCAGAGAGAAAAGGAAATGAGCAGAGATGATCGTGTGGTGTCAAATTTATTTGGCCAGCGTATTTTGTGATATTTGAAAGCGGACTGTTTTTAAGAAATAAGTTTTACGTCACACAACCATCACTGCTCACATCCTTATCTCTAGGCCGAGTAACGAGAACAGATTTAGTCGATCTTGTGCGGCAATATGTAATTTAAATAACCAAAATACGCCCTTCATCATCTTTGTTTATTATTATATTCGCGTTTCGGTTTTCATAACAACCATCATCAGTGTAGCCACTAGAAACCTTCTAAAAATGCGTATTTTTTAAAAAATTCATAATTTTAAGATATTTTATTGGTTACTAGAAAGGCACACTTAAGAACGAATTACAAGCTTATGCGGCAAGCTGAAATCATACCTAAACTAGTGCTTAAATACTTCACTCCCCCCCCCCCCCAAACCGAATCTGGCTCCGCACGCAGGACAGTGAGAGCAGAATGAGCCTCGAACCAGGCTCCTCGCAAGCACACCCGTCAAACCCTCAACAATTCCTTTCTGTATATTTTTAAAATCGTGCTTCCCAACTTCAGATCTCTTGGCTCAGTACGGTCCGCAAGCACCAAAAGATTTGACATGCCTGGTCTACAGTCACATTCGAACACCGACTCTTTAAATTAGAATGCCAGTAAACAACAAATTACGGAAAGATAACACAAATATATGCTCCACTCGCAATTCCAACCTTGCAAGTGCAGCAAAGATAACTTATGAATGATATAATTAAGTAATTTACGTGTAACTGCAGAGATTAGTTTAGCATTTGTGCGAATATGACTTGTGCAAAGATAAAAAAAATATATGTCGATACCGGGACTCGAACCAAAACACTGTGCACGCAAAGCACAGTGGAATCGTGCCTCTACGTGCTTGGCTATCAGCGAACACAGATAAGCGTCTGCCGTGTATACTATATCCAACTTCGTACGAGCGGTAGCTAGCCACACGCCTCGGGACATTAATGAACGTTAATTCGTATTTAAGTTGAAATTAAGCAGACGTGTTTGTGTCTTTGGTTAATATACATCCGGCGTGAATGATTGTAATGAATGGAAGACACAGAAACCCCATGCGAGCACAAATATGGAGAAACTACGAACGACTCGAATTATGATGGCAACTGTACGTTACGTCGCTTCCGGAGTGGGACTTAGAAAATTTCAGGCCGCTTGGTTTTTGTTTCACAGAGTGTACCTACATTAAACTACTTCGCCACACAGTCGCCAAGTAAATTAAGGCACATATCATACCGTGGGAACAAATTTTGAACGCTTTCGTCGAAAAAGTTTGCCGCAAGCCTTAGAGCCAGTTCTGCACAGTGTTTGTAGTCTCTTGGTCACTTCTCAAGACTCTGACCGACCAGAATATTGTACATTTAATTCAGAAAACGTGAATCTCCCGTCTCCCCGAAATCTTGCATTCAATCTTTCTTTCAAATCATCTGTGACCAAAGACGGGCGCCCACTTCGTTCCTTATCACTCACATGGATTCTACCTTCTTTGAACAACCGATACCATTTCCTCACATCCCCTTTGCTCCATGCACCTTCACCTTGCACTTCAACAACCTGCCTGCGAATTCCTGCCAGACGAATATTTTTAGCTTTTAACATGACACGCTGTTGACGAACTTCAACTTTAAAATACACAAGCCTGGATACTACCGTAATTTTCTTTGCTGTCTGCATATGAGTGAAATTTGTCTCTTAATCTGGGGACAAATAGCAAATGAAGAAACTAGCACATACGCCTATGAATAATGTTGAAATATGTACCCTTCGCACAATGGGCTATTTACGGCCAGTAAACTACACAATGGAACAAGCTAACTAGCTAGCTAGCTAGCTAGTTAACTAACTGACTGACTGACTAACTGACTGACTGACTGACGGACTAACCAGCTAACTAACTCCATAGAGCAGAGTCCTTCCTGAGAAGCTAAGTGGTTCTCACCCAGTCACGAAATTCCGCGCATTTTATGGAACCCGAAGGTTCATTACCGCATTCACAACATCCCGCCACCTGCCCCTATCCTGAACCGGATCAATAATGAAATATGCATGGGA
Organism: Coptotermes formosanus; assembly: GCA_013340265.1. Classification (NCBI taxonomy): domain Eukaryota; kingdom Metazoa; phylum Arthropoda; class Insecta; order Blattodea; family Rhinotermitidae; genus Coptotermes; species Coptotermes formosanus. The sequence goes on along the minus strand of BLKM01005504.1, from coordinate 971,930 downwards.
AGAGAATTTTCATGTTAAGGTTGTGTTGGAACGTCGCAGAAGAACACCTAGGCTTGGATAGGATTGTGATATTAAAATACATATTAGCGAAGACAGTTTAACTGAAGTAATACAGGGCAGAATCCCCTGATGTGTTTTGGTAAACATAGGGATAAAAATTTGGGTTTCATAAAAGGTGTAGGTCTGTACAATGCACTAACTGGGTTGATAAGTAGTTGATAAGTGTATTATTCCATTATGATGCAACAGCATTATGAAAACGGTTTTAAGACAAAAAGGCACATTACTTATAGGCCTGGAGACTGAGTTAACAATTGGTTCAATGACTACAGCACCGAAAGGGTACCTGAAAGTGGTAGTTGTAATTCTAAACCACACTGTGGCTAAGCACAACATCCTGAAGGCGTACAGGGATAATGAACGGAACGTTTGAAAAAAGAGCAAGTCGTCACGGACCACAAGGCTGTTTCGGAATAGAACGTGAACGTCCCGTGCAGTCCCCAGCTCAATAACTGGCAGGGAAAGTCGATACTTGCTCAGCTCTGAACCAGTTCAACCCAGTTCACCACCACGCAATGTCCCCTTCCCATTAGGCCGCGGTGACACAAGTTAATATTTAGTGACCGGCCCGCAAATTATATTACAGCTAGAAATCAGTGCTTCTTTATAACCTTCACCGATCTCTGGTTCGTGTTTCCCTTTAGCAAGTAGGCCTAAATACTTTGTGCCCAATATCACTATCTTTTCCCGCAAAAATTTGTCTCAATAAGTCTAGTTTATTATTCTTTGTTTCTGCGGAACACCAAACCTAAAATTTTAAATTCTTTAATTCCTTGCACAATTTCGGGTGGTTTTTATGGCTATTCGATTTCAATGAACGTCAATATCGTAAAAAATCATATTATTCCCACAATGTGAGAGACATAGGCTATCGGACCTTGATTGTTTCAGGTGTCCGCGTGACGGCCCTCAGTCGAGTTTGTCAACGAAACAGAAATATTTAGTTATTTATACTCGCAGTGCAGTATCAGTGCAAGTAGTTCCGATAATGGCTGGTACATAGCAACGGGAAACCTTCTAGCGTCTGGGCAACAGCTAAACCGACACTGACATAATAACGAATAGTGCGTGCAAGAATTGTCAGCCAATGCCGAAACAGACTGTTTTCAACGTTTTCACTTTGGCTTAAAGTCGCTTCGCGAAAACTAATCAATGATGAAAAGCGACGTAAACATTACAGGACTGGAAACGTAAACATTAACACTAATGCATACTTTGCAAAGACGCGGCTTACAACGCAAATTCAGACTTCGGCAGACGTATTTCCTCAGGACTGTACAAAACAATTGGCCGCGTATAAAATCTAATCAGCAGCTTCTGTCTCAGAAAAGTAAATTGCGAGTATAGTTGTTATAAACACGTCCTTTGAGAGGTGCTTTGTCAAATAGCGATAATGTTTGTCAGAAAAAGTTACACGAAACACACATTTCGCATATGAGAAGTCTGATACAAGTGATAAAATGTTCATTAATGTTAGAGTATGCACTTTTAGCCGCGTTCGCAAAATTGCGAAAAGCGACTATGGGCTTTGTAGTGTCTATCCGGTCGCAAGGAACAACTCGGCTCCCACCTGACGGATTTTCATGAAATTTGATGTTTAAGGATTTTTCGAAAATCTGTCACGAAAATTCAAGTTGGTTAACAACAGACAAGAATAACGGGTATTTTATACGAAGACCTATGTATATTTATTATAATATCTCGCTGAATTCTTCTTAGAATGAGAAATGTTTCAGAGTTGTAGCGAAAAACAAAACACATGTTTTATCGTAACTATTTTTCGAAAATCGTGCTGCTTATGAGATAATATGGAAACACATGGTATAGCCGGACAGACAACAGATAAAAACATAGTAGGCGCATGCGCTTCACATGCTGGATCACTAAGGCTACAGACAGACAGACAGACAGACAGACAGACAGACAGACAGACAGACAGACAGACAGACAGACAGACAGACACACACACACACACACACACACACACACACACACAGAATATGCAATACTCGTACTTGTTGCTTTTGCACGGTAGCAATGGTTACGCGAAGGCACTTCAATGTTACGTTTATACGCGCATCCCCCGTTTTGTAGGACCTACAGACAGTGAACTCGACACTTGCATGTGAATAAGTCACATTGCTTTTGAAATTTTTGCACGCGTAATCAGAAGACCTTCGCAGCAGGCAGCCGTGTTGGAAACTTTCGTGTATCGCACTAAGATCTAACGTTCTCACGACAGTGAATGTGAAAATAATATAACCCAGAAGCGTCAACCAGGAAATAGGAAGTGAAACGGATATACACACGAGAAATTCTGTCAACTTGTTTGTGATCAGAAGAGTGGTACTTGCGTGCTGTATCGGCCATTAGTGTAGATATCCTAATGATGGAGGCAGCAGGCGCCTCTGAAATGTAGGTACGCCTCCACCGTGTTAGACGGTGAAAATCCCAGAAACAGTTGCGTGCGTCCGTGACATTTTCTAAGTTATGATTAAGGATTTTTTTTTGTTCCATTCTGGTAGTGCAAGGTTCAAGTCGGTAAGAATACTAACGGTTCTGAAACTTTGCGGCTTTCCTCGCCCTCTCTAGTATATTATGTCAGGCTACAGTTTTTTCCTTCCACCTTCGTTTACAATTCATTCTTGAAAGACTATCCTACAGTAAAAACGTGGACGGTTGGGACGTATCCTGATCAGGTTCTGCCCAGTGAGCCACGCAGTATCTCTCACCACCGACTAGTTTCGACACTCGACTGAGACAGGGACTGAGTTCCGCTTCCTTCCTTGTACAGAGCATTGTGTGATCCGAGATTCACTGCCATCTCCCCACCCCCAACCTCCTTGCTGAAGACGTAACCAAAATCGGGCGATGGATCGGCTGATTATTTCTGTGATTTGAAGTCAGAGCATTGGAGTACGCCGGTGACACTACGACCAACAGATGGGTCTCGTTTGTGCTAACAAAACGGATCATACTGGCTACTGTACTTCGGACTCAGTTTACTTAAACGCAGGGTTCTACTGTCCGAAGTCATTTTACGAGTACGCTGAATTGATCATTTGCCGGCTTGTGGGTTCGTAACTAAAATTCTTTATAATTTATATTAATCAAACCGTGCATTGTCGTAAGTATAGAATTTCACAAACCAACACATGCACACTTTATTATACACTACAATGCTCAAACTACACTCCTACATGTTTCGAACCGTTAATTGGTTCATCTTCAGGGAGAGTCACAATTTCACAAATCACACATACATCCAACAGTATGATCACAAGACCTGTTAACAGTTGTTTAAAGCACACAAACTGTGTTCATAAAATGTCGATAAAATTTCTTTAATATGAGGTGCGTTGACGTCCGTCCCTGTATATGGAGCAGTTTTTTAAACGCACTGTTATACTGTGTGAGGCAGGTGTGTGGTACGGTACGTGGACTTTTATCAACACAATTGGTGTATTTTAAACAACTGTCAATACGTCTTGTGATCATACTGTTGGACTATATGTAACTTGCGAAATTGTGACTCTCCCTGAAGATGAACTAATTAACGGTTCGAAACATGCAGAGAGTAGTTTGAACATTCTAGTGTAAAATAAAGTGCCCATGTGGTTGGTTTTTAAAATTCTTTACTCACACGCACTTTGATAGCCCTATAAGATATCGATCTCAAGCCCTATAAGATATCGATCTCAAGCCCTATAAGATATCGATCTCGGCTTAAGTACTTTCGAGAAAAGTTGTGTAAATAACGTAACGATTCTTTTATTCGCCGTGTTGTATATAGGCTAAGTACAGCAACATTTAAAAATAATGCGCACACAAGCTGATATTTCTAGTTTATTCGACTGGCCACAATGGCCGGCCAGGAGACCTGGCGAAATAACGGGATGATTGCACAAAAAAATATGTGGTGAAATAATGATCTTATGGTTGTTTATATCGTCTAGTACAATGCGTGTTACGACATTTCGGACTAACGTTTCACCTCCCAAGCATGACTGAATTTGGTTGAGGTGGATGTTGAACTGATATGGCGGGAATATGTCAATTACATAGGAAGGTTTCAAGGATTTGGGTCAATCAGAGCTACGGAAAGGGCGAAGAGAATATATCTGGCACTGAGCCAACAGCATTTAAATTTCGGAGAGACCATCTATCCCGCCTCCACTTCCGTAGCTCTGACTGGGCCAAACCCTTGAAATCTTCCCATACAATCGATAATTTCCTGCTTCCCAATTGTAATAGTAGCCATCTGAACACGGTGCGTTAAGGAATTCTTAGACGAAGACGTAATTAACAGTTGTTTTGGGATTATTCTTACAACTTATGATAACAAAAATTTTCATGGTTCTTTCTCAACGAAATGATCAGCCACCGCCAACTTCCTCCAAATTTGATATTTATTTCAGAGCAACCAGGTTTCAGTTTTTATGAAGCCATCTTCAGGCTCTTTCGTGTCCAAGAACAAAATGGGCTCTACGGATAATAAAGAGCCTGAAGATGGCTTCATAAAAGCCATCTTCAGGCTCTTTCGTGTCCAAGAATAAAATGGGCTCTACGGATAATAAAGAGCCTGAAGATGGCTTCATAAAAGCCATCTTCAGGCTCTTTCGTGTCCAAGAACAAAATGGGCTCTACGGATAATAAAGAGCCTGAAGATGGCTTCATAAAAGCCATCTTCAGGCTCTTTCGTGTCCAAGAATAAAATGGGCTCTACGGATAATAAAGAGCCTGAAGATGGCTTCATAAAAGCCATCTTCAGGCTCTTTCGTGTCCAAGAACAAAATGGGCTCTACGGATAATAAAGAGCCTGAAGATGGCTTCATAAAAGCCATCTTCAGGCTCTTTCGTGTCCAAGAATAAAATGGGCTCTACGGATAATAAAGAGCCTGAAGATGGCTTCATAAAAGCCAGAACCTGTTTGCTCTGAAATAAATATCAAGTTTAGAGGAGGTTGGTGGTGACTGATCAGTTCGTTGGGAAAGAACCCTGTATTAAAACGCCAATTGGGATGACGAACATAAAGTTTGAAAATTTTCATTTCACTGTAGACTTCCTTTTTAAACACTCCACGTAACATTATTTTAGCTTCCCTACCTCCCATCACGCATGACACAGATAATAAGTGGGTGTCGTCACTGAGTATAAATAGGCCTATCTAACCTATAAAACTTCCAGCATTATCGTAATCTACAAATTGTCAGGCGCGTTCGCAAAATTGCGAAAAGCGACTATTATCTTCAGTATGTCTGTCCGTCCGTCTGTCTCTCCGCATGGAACAACTCGGCTCCCACATGACGGACTTTCATGAAATTTGATATTTGAGTATATATCGAAAACAGTGGCACACACAGTGGCTGCCGGGCTGCAGCCCCCCTCCAAACCACCCAAAACTGAAATTTAGAAAACACAGATTTTGTAGATATTATGATATCAAAAAGTCTACGTGATTTACCCTTCTGCCGAAATCAGCCACTGATGTCGGTTGATGACTAGTACATTAGAATTTTAAAAAATAAATCAATTAAATGAGGATGGCACACTGTGATTGAGTCACGGAACATGTAGCTATATTCGTATATATATATAAATGCAGTTGCATGCAGTGTTGCGTTGTACTTGCAACATGATTTTTATAACATGGTCTTTAAAATCAAACATACATACATACATACATACATACATACATACATTATATACAGCCACAGGGCCAGCCCCCCCCCCCCCCCGCCGCCGCCGCCGCCGCCGCCAAGGAAACCCCCTGAGTGCGCACCTGATCGAAAATATGTCGCGAAAATTCAGGTTTCATTAAAATCTTACAAGAGTAACGGGTAGGCCTATTTTACATGAAGACCTAGGTACATTTGTGATAACATCTCTTTCAATTCTTCTTAGAATGAGAAATATTTCAGACAAAGTTGTACAGAAAATCAAAATACATATTTTATGTTCACTAACTGTTTCCGAAAATGGTACAGGTTATGAGATAATGTGGAAAAATACGGTAGAGCCAGACAGACCGCAGATGACAATATAATACGGCACATGCAAGAACACAGACACACACTCAGAATATTTAATACTTATTGCTTTTCCACGGCAACAATGGCTACGCGAACTGGCCTCAGTGTTACATTAAACGTACACTAGTGTACTCCTAAATATATCGATAAAAGAAAAAACTGCCTGTCTTGTTAAACTCTGTTTCCTTCAGTTATGCACCTGCTATACACACAAAGTATAACGACAATCTAAATAAGAGAAGTCAAAAATTAAAAATATGGAGCCTCTATGTGAAAAGTGTAAAATGTGACACATATTTATATGTGACAGACTTCACATAAAGTTCCCGTACTGAGCGAAGACACACGAATTTAGGCGAAACAAGCAGATTAGTCCTACATCACATACTTCTCAGTGTGTACGTTTTCTTTTCTCTTCGTTCCATTCTCTTTACCGATAAATGTCTGTGTCTACTCTTAGCCCCATTCTTCAGTAGTGTTTCATGCGTTTCCAGCATCGGGGGATCGGTTAGGGACCTCTTGCCGGCGAGGGCACGGTTCGCATCCGGGTCAGTCGACCAGGGATTTGTGAAGGACGAAGTGGTACTGGGATAGATTTTTCTTCGAACACTTAGATTTTTTCCTGTCAGTATTATTCCATGCATGTTCCCTCCTCATATTACATTCACCCACTCTTTATGCTACAGTAATTAAGTACTAGCAGTCTGATCTCTCACTGACCTCTCCTTCTTTCTTACTACATGCGCAAAACGGCGACACACCAGTACCACAAACAGCGGCAAGACGCGGTGGAAAATTGCGTATCAATGTACAACAAACTTTCCAGCAGTTAACTTACTGAACGTTAAATATTCAGGCTTCAGTACAAGTGGGTATCGAAAAGAGGGCACGAACTTGGATTAATTACTGTGATCTTATCGACATTTGCAGATTACGTACGTACAAAAATCGTTATATGAAACTTCCTTGCCCTTTCATTTCAATTTCCTTCTTCGCACTCTACCATGAAGTTAGACCCTACTATCACTACTACTACCACCACCACCACCACTCTGCTGCCATCATACCTACCACAATCACTACTGTTTGCCAGACTGCTAGCTATATGTCTGTATGCATTCGAAAGGTCTTGGGACGAGCCATCCCAACACGGGGTTTCTTGGTTTTCCTCTGGCGTCAAGCAAATGCTGAGATGGTTCCCAAGAGTCCAAGTTGCTATTTTAGGCTTCTCACGCAGCCCTCCCGATTTAAATTCACAAAAATGTATCTCCTTGTCTAATTAATTAATTAATTAATTACATACGCTTTACCAATAACCAAAAATCGAAATTCCTCAGCCGTTATTTCAAAACACTATTGTCACCACTTTGTTTTCATCGTCAGTTTCATTTTCATACTGTTCCTATCAGAAGGACGAGTGGGAGAAACCTGGAAAACTTCGAAAAATGCGATGCTTTTTGTCCTCCCAAAATTAAAATGTCTCTCACTTCTCTCTTGCTTTTCCCTTTCTTTTACTCTGCTACTACGTTTTGGCCTGTCTGTCTGTCTCCCTTCGTCAGAGAAGTAAAAGAAATACGGCATCTCGATATTCATGAGATAAATATACGCCAGAGAGGGCGGAGAAACAGTAAACGATCTAAACATAACATATACTCCCATGAGAAAAACAAGATACATTAGACTGCGTTTAGACTGTACAAAGCGTTCTCACGTATAATAGAACAACAGGCATAACATGGATAAAAACAGAGCGAACGCGCCATCGTGTTCCACCCTTCTGGTATTTCCTAAACTGTTAACTCAGTAACACGTTTATTGTAAAGCCAACTGTAGCACTCTAGTGGTACCCTCTCTTTTGAAAGCTTTACATACAGGAATCGGGAACAAACTTTGCGGTGTAATATCAAACACAGCCTAGAACACATAATACACTTGACCTTCAATTTACAAACATCTTGATGCTACCTCCATCAACATCAGAAAATAACTGGCTCAGCAGGTCAAAAATCTCGCCACTCTTTCTGAACTTGAAGGTTTATTAGGAGTAAGACCCTATTCACACGAGCACGCCACGCGACCGTATCCTGAGCCAGACACGAATACACTCCGCATTCTAAAGCGGCACCTAGACAGTCACTATGATTGCCTGGAATTAACATTGCGCAATATGTTTCTCACTAGACGACTCAACTGTGCAATATTTCATTTCGCTTGTGGGTTACAACGAGTAAATACGCCGAGTGGTACTGACGCTAATTGTGTGACCATTGGTTTAGCCGTGTGTATAAAAAAAGAAAGAAAGAGAGGAAGGAAGAAAGAAAGAAAGAAAGAAAGAAAGAAAGAAAGAAAGAAAGAAAGAAAGAAAGAAAGAAAGAAAGAAAGAAAGACTCGCCCCTGAGTCAAAGAGTGGTACAAACGAAGGCCAGAATACACACGAAAACCTCATGACGGATTTAATGTTGAGTGAGCCAAACGACTAAAAAATATATATATGTATATATATATATTTTTTTTTCGATTGGACGGCCCATCATATGATGCGATACTTGAGACTATTACCCCTACAACCGCTAGAGAAATACTAACATGCGAGAAGCAGTCGCTCACAGTCAGCGTTTATCCATTACGCTACGCTATTTGGCCACCGGAAATAATTTTGAAGACCTTAAATTCATAAGGGTTACGTCTCAATCAAGTGGAATTATTGTACCGGAGACGTGTTTACAGCTCGGCAGGCAGACGGTGACAGAATGAATACTGCGCAGTACTGTCCACAGGCTGTTCAACATATTGTGTCAAACTTCATTTGACTGACACAACGTATTATGCAATAATTAATATCGGTCAATAATATTGTGCAATAATTAATATTGCACAATATTACTGACCGTCTAGGGGTACCTTAACACCATATAACTGCAACATATACTGAAACACTACCCTCCCATCCACGACTAGGTCTTCCAAATTTCTATTCCCTTCAGGTATTACAACTAAACTTTTTACTAAATTCTCTTCTCTTTCAATGCGATACATGACCTCATTTCACTTCCTTGATTCAATAATTCCAACACCGAGGCTGGAGTAGATGAACCCCTTATGCTTATACGCTAGCGGTGCTCACTGCGAATCTCAGCGTGAGTACCGGCCATCATTTTTCGTGATTTCTCTGAGTGCCACCAGACAAATGCCGATATAGTATTCATACTTCGATCAGGCCACGATCTCTTCAAGACTTTTTATAATCACCTTACCAACCAACACTATAGTCCTATAGTCCCAAATTACGACAATATCGTAAGCCAAAGCGTAAGTAAGTAATAATATATGTCGAAGTGTACAAACTACGTGTAAGTCACTTGATCATGAAAAATACCCACCACGCGGTTTGTTCCCTTTCAGACCCAAGTTTTCACATCACTGCCCTGTTTTACAACATCCTCAGCTTCGACGGCCTTTTGGGTTCTTACACGCGTATCATTCTGGATTTCTTCTGACGTGTGGAAAGAACGTGCTGTCTCAACAGTGTCTCGTGACAACCAAATTCAGACATCGTGAACATGGAGGCAGTACGTTTCTCCGGCACGTCAGAACTAACTTATAACCTACACGACGTAAAAATACAAAAGACCATTATCTGAGCAACAACACCGTGTAAATCTGACGACTTACAGCTTCCCTTTCTTTAGGCTGAGGTTACTTTACAGACTTTAATTTTTACTTGTGTTTTAAATACGAAACTGAAAGGCATACCCATGTCACTTACGTTGCAATTGCTGGTGAATGACAATGGCTGTCCATTGTTGACTCACCTGTTCCGTTGATCTTTCTCAAATGGTGTATGTCGTTCCTTGCTATACTGCAACAACTGCTTGTCTCCTCAAAAAATATGCTACTTCTTTGTTAGACTGTTCACATCAGATGGTTAACGCCTGGCGAAGATCTAATGACCGAGTGTTGATGACAAAGACAAACATAAAACTAAGTACAGACCGCACTTTAACCACCCCCAATTCACAGACTACCGAGGCGAGACTGATCGAACATCGCTCGCTGCTCCACACAACAAAGTGTCTCTTACAGATTGGCAAATCCCTTGAGACATACGTCGACTACATCGCCACCAGCGGCGCGATTATGCTTCATTGTAGCAGGCTAGGCTCAATGAATGTGGTTCGATGATGCTCCTGGTGGTAACTGATGGAACTATGTAGTACGATATCCGTAAAGCTCCCACCCCCCATACGGTACCCCCTTCTTCACCACGGCCCGATGGTAGTGGCACTCAGTATCACCCGATGGCAAGTAGGTCGGGCGGGGAGGAAACTTGGAGTCTTTAAGCGACATCTTTTGATGCGACGTAGTTTGCACTTCGCATTTTTCACTACTGAAGGAAAAATTACAGTCAACCAATCACAGGTCTACAAGGAAAGTCCATCATGCAAACTAACATGTAAATTAGACAAAGTCTGAGCCGCTGATTCCAAACATGTATTTAGTTTTTGAGATGAGGCGGGGGTACGGCTATTTTCATATGAAAACTGCATAGGAAACTAATTTATTTACAGAATATAATAATCTTAATTATGTTTATTCTTCCCAAAATAATCATGAAATACATAATTAACATGTTTATAAACAGGTCTGAATATATCTGTTGCTGGCAAAGGTTGTGACGTTTAGTAGGAAACAGCCTGTCATACTTTTGGTTAATGTATCGACACTTGCTTGTGTATGTAATTAAGTCTCATTTCCATGCTTGATTGTTTTATTTCACAATGTATGATGTAAGCCTATTGTTTCAGGTTAAATTGATGATAAGAAAAGACCATCATGCCTCGAAAGTGTATGACTCATCCTAACACATTCTGCTACGTATGTGGTTCCCTAATAACGAAAGCTTAGCAACGTACCTTCATGCCAGCTCTTCAGAAATTGCATCAGTTGTACTTTGGCTGTCCATTAGGGGATCAGGACAAGGACGGCGCACCTCATGTTATGTGTACACCATGTTCAAATGGATTATGTGACTGGATGAACAAAAGGAAACGAACAATGCCTTTCGCTATTCCTACGATATGGCAGAAGCCAAAGAATCATGATGGTGACTGTTGTTTTTGTTTTTCAGTGTTACTGGTTTCTCAGCAAAGAATAAGCAAAAAACTGCGTACCAAAACCTAAACTTTGTAATGTGGCCCATCCCTCAAGATGACAATTTACCAGTTCCAGAACCTCCACAGAATGGACTGGCATTTTTAGAACAAATGGAATGTAAAGCCGGTTCTTCGCCTGAAGCCATGCAGCAGTCTTCAGACGGTCAATACGTCCCAGAGGACAGGACTTCAGAACCAAAATGATTTAATCAGCAGCAATTAAATACCCTCATTCGAGACCTTCCTCTATCAACAGGCAAAGCAGAACTGCTTGCTTCTATACTGAAGGAAAGAAATCCTTTGGAGAGTGATGTCAGAGTTTGCCGCTACCGAATACGGAATAATGTTTTGAAAACATTTTTAGAGTCTTCTGCCACGACATCAATGACCTATTTAAGGGACTAAAATCAGAACTAAGCCCACCAGATTGTCGGCTTTTCATTGACCCTCCGCAGCGAAGTCTGAAAGCTCTCCTTCTCCGTAACGGAAACTCGAAACCTTCCATTCCGATTGCTCAATCTGTACACTTAAAGGAAACTTATGATAACATGAAAATACTAAATTTTGTATTCACACCGTGCATTGTCGTAGATATAAATTATCACAAACCAAACAATGCACGACATTCGCATTTTTCTGACCAGTTTAATGTGAATAAAGTGCATTGGTTGGTTTGTGATAATTTATATCAACGAAAATACTAGTAGAGGCAATTCAGTATAATGTTCACCAATGGAATATCTGTGGAGATCTGAAGGTGACTGTATGTTGATGGGTATGCAAGGAGGCTTTATGAAGTTCTGCTGCTTCTTATGCCTTTGGGATAGTCGCTCTACAGCCAAACATTACATCAAGCGTGACTGGGAACGAAAGAAGACTTATGAGCCAGTAAAATACTGTGCCCAACATATTCCTCTCGTTAATTCCATGAAGGTATTCCTTCCTCCTCTCCATATGAAACTCGGGTTGATTAAGTGCATAGTGAAAGCAATGGCTGAGACAAATTCAAAAGGATTCCAGTATCTGAGTAAAAGTTTCCTAAACATTAGCCCTGCTAACTTAAAAAGGCAACTTCGTGGGACCTCAAACCCGAGAAATTCTGGAAGATGAAGTCTATGTAGAAATTCTGGCTGACACAGAACGAGCACTTTGGGAAAACTTTAAGTGGGTCTGTGCAATCTTCTTACGTAAAAAGAAATCCCCTGATTTCAGTGATGGTATGCAGAAACTTCTTGGCGCTTGGGGCGCCACAAGACTATGTTTCCAGCGGTCCATTCAACTCGCACCGGGGTGGTCCACACCTTCCCCTGTATGAACTGCGTAACGTCTTGCCCCCTCTCTTTTTCAGCAGACCAGTTGAGGCCGCCCGAGAAGCGGTGGCCAAATCGACATTGAATCGCGCCCAGCACTGATCAGCCGGGCTCTTTTCGGCTACCCCCGCTGATGTTTTTCCGGTATTTTTTCTCAGGTGTAAGGCGAATGCCAAGGTATAATACAACTACGGGGAAAGGCCCCCAATCCCCACGCCCCTCCCCGCGGGCACGGTGCCTTCAGCAAAGTGCCTGTACGGTTTCCACCGTTCAGTGTTGACAACGCTGCAGCGACAAGTTTTTGTTTGTTTGTGAGACTGCTTATGATCTGTGGCTTAATGCCTCGTCCGCACCTACATACGATGTCCGCGGACAGTCTGCGTGCACGGTCGGCTGACAGTGTACGCGGGCTCTTCGCGTACAGATCGCATACAGTGTTATGTGTCCACACCTGCTTGGCGTGTCTAGTCAATCACGCCATCTCGTCCAATGAAGTTGCAGCTGGGGTGTGTGCTGGATATATGTCTATAATGAGAAGAAAGAAACGGCCAAAACACGCGAAACGTTTTTGGACGCGGCGCTTGTTCAGCCCACTTGGTTTCCTCGAAGACCCAGTCTTCTTGGATCCTACGACTTTTTATGCTCTCTCCGAAACTGACTTTGATATTGCCGACTTCTTTTTATCAACTTCAGTAGTACCGATTTCATATTTTCTTGCAATAAAATCAATCCCATCACTTTTTTATTACGGGTGTTGTAGTCGGCACAATGCACATCCAGTAAACATGCACTGAACTGTAAATCCTAAGTAAAAGTAAGAAATCCTTCCGTAGACCACAAGTTAACCGCTCAAATTCTACAAGATTAATGCCACACAGAAGGAAGCAATAGTGTATGCGGACTGTACGCGAACACGTCCAGACCTACAGACTTCGTCTGCTGTTTTACATCCCAGCCGGCAGACAACAGATACTGTCCGCATACAAATAATTTGTCTGCGTATAGTACGGGGACAGTCCGCGGACATTCTCAGACTTCGTACGCACTACGTAGGTGTGGACGAGCCTTAAGGCAGTGCTACTCCTGTGGTCAGACGTGAGCACAGCTTATACATGGCATTACACGATCTGTGTACACGACGGTCATGCGGTAAGGGCTGAGCAGTGCACACGCGTAGTTCGTGATTTCGCTGTTTTTTTTCTGACCGTTAGGGTCAAGATTATGGTGACCACCCACTCCACTATTGTTAACAGTGCATTAAACAGTGTTTTTAAGTTAATTACTACATTACACAGTCACTACATTGAAGTTTTGATATATGTGAAAGACAAAGGTACAGCATTGGCTTACCCATGATTTGTACGAGCTACCATAGTTTTGGTCCCCACGGTCCTAATGTGAAGCATAGTTTTGGTGCATACGGTCTGATTTGAACGATAGGTTCGTGCTAATTGTGAATTATCCACTTGTGGTACTGAAGCAAGGATAATGTCAATAGCGGGGCGTTACAACTCAGCGTCGGGAAAAGCAACCGCTTTGTTCTGCCTATTGCGGATGAGGCAACAATATGGCGGACGACTGAAATGCTCCACGTGCTTCGGCTGATACGAGACGAAGGACTGGGACCAGTGTTCGACTTCGACTGCAGAAACCAAACTGTAACCCATAAATCCAGACGCGCACCCA
>BLKM01005504.1:919966-956863 GCA_013340265.1 Coptotermes formosanus | reverse complement strand
CCCCCCCCCGTCTGCGGTCTTGCGTAAATCCGTTCTGTTTCCTTTCTGTGCACTTTGGCCCAGTACACAATGGCTGAGGACTCAGTACAGGTGTTGATAAAAAAAAAATAGGCACAGCCAAAAGAAGCCTCAGTAATACTGAAAAATTCCTGCTTGGTGGGGATTTGAAACCTAATGATTTAATGGTTAAACAAAACAGATTATCTTCTATGTGGCAGGATTTTAAGGATGCTTAGGACTTAACAGAAATTCCTGACCAGCATCTTACTGAGAGGGAAGAATTTGAAAATAGATTTGATTTTGTTTCAACTAAAATTGCAGTGTTGTTGAGTGAACCCGCTAGGAGCCCATCACATGTGTCTGGAGAGTCAGGAGGCCCTAGCAGCTCGGAGCTGAAATTGCCCACTATTATTCAAGATTATTTTGAATTGCTGACCTTTAAGAATACCTTTGCAATTTTAATTATCAACAACACAGATATTCAAAGACTGTGTTATTTGATTGCATCCTTGGTCGGTGAAGCTAAGGGCTTAATTGAGACCATAGCTATTACTCCCGATAACTTCCACATGGCTTGGAAATTGTTAGTTGACAGGTACAATAATCCCAAGATAATAGCTGCTTGGCATGTTAAAGCATAATTGAACTCTAATACTTCCCATACTGTCTGGGCGATTCAATGTCTGATATATTAACCAACTCCAACACAATACACACCAGATTTATTTCAATTTAAGATTTGGAACTTAAATTGAAATTAATTTGGTGTACATTGTGTTGGAGTTGGTTAATATATCAGACATAATTGAACTTGTCTAATGCAGCTTCAGGCTCATGTCAAGAGTATCGCAGACTGGTTAGTACAGTGTCTTGTAATCTTAATGCCTTGGAAAGATTGGACATGGAAGTACCAATACATGAGTTGTTATTCATTGAAGTTATATTGAATAAGATGAACACTGCTGACAGACATGAATGGGAAAACAGTTGAATTTCATGGCTTGAAAGACTTGTTGCAATTTTTAGAAATTAAATGCCAAGCACTGGGAGTGACTGCAACCAGTAAAGCTGTGAATTATATTAAGCAAAGGCCTGTTGCCTCTAAGGCTAAATATGCATGGCATCCAGGCAAGTGAGAGAAATTGTTCACAGGCAATTTTTATTTATTGTTACGCTTACAAATTAAATCTGGTGTTATCTCAGTCAGTGCCTGCCATATATTTTTAGTTACAATTAAGGGCTTTGCAACATTTTTTAGCTCTTCCAGAAAAAGAACCAATTTACCAGATACTTTGGCTCACAAAAGACTTCCTGGTCTTTCCCCTTTGAGATGGAATTACTCCAGTCGGTTGGTAACAATCGCCAAATACCGAAATTCCCGTCAAGAATTGTTCGAGTCATCTTGGATTCCCCTGGAGACTGAGACAGCACTGCTATAAAAGAAGCAGACGGATTTCTTGCCAAGTTACACGACTTTCAATTTAACTTTCTTTTAAATGTATCTGACGGCACATTTTCTTGCACAGATGTGATGTTCAGTGTTCTACAACCTAAGAGTTTAGACATTACTTACTGTTCAAAAGAAATTAATAACTTAAAAGAAATGCTGCTATCTATGTGTAACAATGGATTTGAAAAACTTTGGGGAGAAACACACCAATCACGTGATGCACCGAAGAAAACGCAAAAGCAAGGCAGTGTGTCAACAACAGAAGACAAATTTAAAAGACTTTATTTTGAAATCTTTGACATAGTAGCATGTCAGCTTCAATCATGATTTGTGTCCTTACCACAATTGTCTTTTTTTGGAACTACTTGACTGTTCAAAGTTTTCAAAATTTTCAGAAGATTTCCTGGACCAACAGTTTTCACAATCAAGCATGATGGGAATTTTTCATGTAAACAGTGCATGGTTGCAAACATTCGTGCAAGGAAATGCATGTATGTCTTCATGTAAAGTGATCATTCAAATTGATCAGTCAAAACGAAAAATGAAATTGCGCAACAGTTCTTCTTAAAGGTCTCAGATATCAAAATTCAATGAAATTCAGTAGCTTGAGTTGTTGTACGCAGACAGTTGGACAAAATGAATTTAACCTTCTAAAGATGTACATTCTTATTCATGAATGCACATAAAAAACTCCCCCAGAAATTCATTTTTTACATTTAGGCAACAAGGAAATTTATTGCATTTTAAGACATGCTGCATAACCTGTTTTATTTTCCACAAAATGCTGTTCATTTCATTCTTTTATCTTTTTCTGTTCATATAATACATCTTTCATAAACCATCCACCAAAATTTAATTACCCACCCCATTCATTTAAAGGTCAATCGGTGTTCCACAGTGATACACAATCTTCTAAAAAGAAAAAGCAGTTTGAGTTAGGATTCTGAGTAGTGTTGTTGTGAGGTAGGTCCAGGTTCCTCACTAGATCTGTGACAGAGTTTGCAGTGGTCCTCTGCAAGGCATGTGTCCCATCTGGTGAACTGGCTGACTACCCTGACCCCATGCAGGGACGTAAGCAAGAGACATCATGGCTGTGCCTTCTTTGTTCACTGGGAGTTCACATATCAGACAGACCTTACTCAGCATAGAGTTGGAACTAAGCCCAGGGTTTGCAGGAGAATGTACTGAGCTCCACATAAGAATGCTCTGTGTGTTGAAATAGTTCTTATGCAGCATTATTACTTACTCATTCATCCATCAGGACCATATAAAGTTCAACACAGCCAACAGAGAAGTAAGATTCTAAACTCAAAAGTAAGGAAGTATATTTAACCCACTGGCAAATCCAGTTGCTTCAGGCATGTGGATGTCTTGGGCCTTCCACCTCCATTCATATAGTCAACCCCAACACTCCTTCTTTTGAAGATACACTAAAATTCACTGATTTGTTAAAACAACCTGTCTTATCAAAGTGGTCATATTTAATTAATGTTCATTTGTAAAAGATACTGTACGTACACCAATTCAGTCCCCAATAACCCATGATTACATTATATAGTATGTCATGATTGGAAATTCCCACGTACAGTGCTTTTGTTTTAAGCGGTGTTTTTCTGTAATCAATTGACCATGCATAATAGGCGTGCTCTGCAAATGTTTTAGTTATTCAGTTTACATGTGTTATGATTTTCTAAGGAACCAAAAATCCAGAAAATCCCAAAATCTGGAAAACCCCTGGCCCAAAGCTTTCCAGATAATTGTATGTAAGTCATTTTCTTGATGCAAAATGACACAAAGATCCATGTTCATATGAACATCAATGTTGTGCTTATGCCCCACACACCATGCAATAAACCTTCATATCCAAGCCTTTCTTTAAGGCTATGACAGTTTTTGGAATTTGAGAAAATGTGGAACATAAACCTGTACAACATAAGGGTAATAATCTCAAGTCTTGCAACTTATATCCATCAATGTTTAGCATTTACAATGATGCTTTGGAAAAAACAACCAGCCCCTTGTAAGCAATAATTTTCAATTCTGTTACAGGCATTAGTGTGCCACTGTTAATACGTCAGTCTCAAACTGTAAGATATGAAAATGACATTTATAGTCATACCTGGACTATATCAAGACATGTACACAAGAATGATACATAAGAAGTTTTAATACATCCTACTTAAGACATGACCAACAGAAAAAACATGTACACAAATAACTTACGTGCACTAATACTGACACTCCAGCATTGTTTAACAGATTACAGCGTTAACAGTCACCTGTATACAAACATGACATGTAACACCTCAACATGAAGCATAACTCTTTCTTAGGCTACTCAACCAGTTGCACCAACCAAAGACAAATGTGCAGCATATGGGACAACACTACATACATATTTACTTCCAACTACTCGCACAATTGGTTTTAATGCTCCTACATGTTTCGGCTGTAAACTGCAGCCATCTTCAGGGAGCTACAAGTGTTGAAGGCATGTACAGTGTGCTATACAGGTTGTCAAATACAAAGGGTGAAATATTTTTACATATTAGTGTCAATAAAATTGCATTAAAATTAAAATTACACATAAGTTGAGAATTAAATTTACGTAGTACGTAGTATCCAAACATCTGGTGGTAGGGTCTTTCTTTCCAGTTTAAAGTACAGCAGAGATCTGTAGATATTTATAATGTTAAAATGAGACTGATACATCGCGAAGTTAATATTTATGTGTGTGAAAGCAGAATATAATTCATAATACATACCCCAGATTTAGACACTCAGTGTGCACTCCACGAATGATTGTGCTGTATTAAGTAAGATCATAAACAGGCTTCTAGTGATCTATACCCAAATTCATTCACCCAGTACCTGGACCTCTTTTACATATCACAACCCCCTTATAAGGAAAATTACTAACCTTTTCAAACGTACAACTCTCAAGATATCATTCCACATACCTAATACAATATACAACACATCACAAACCCAACAAAATGAACAAGACAAGTATTGAACCAGCAGTATTTATAATACTGTCTTACTCACAACTAATTATATGTTGGTCAACTTGTAAGAATTTTAAAATTAAGATTTCGTAAACATGTCATATATATAAAAACCAATAACCCACAATCAGCTTATGCCTTGCACATTCTTAACCCTCAACCCAAACATGGTCCTACCAAAGGCAAACTGGAATTAATAACTCCCACATGCAAAGGTGCGCACATGAACTGTTTATAATCCTATTATATACAAATGGATCAACAACAGGGCCTATTAATTGATGAACAAAATCCTTTATGAGATACAGCATGCGACATTCTGCCCCAACACACACGCGTGTAAGTCTGACTTCCCATTGATCAATAGAAGCCTGTTAATAATCTTACTTAGTGCAGCACATTCATTCATGGAGTGCACACTGAGTGTCTAAATCTGGGGTATGTCGTATGAATTATATTCTGCTTTCACATAAATATTAACTTCATGATGTATCACTCTCATTTCAACATTATAAATATTTACTGATTTCTGCTGTACTTTAAACTGGAGCGAAATATCTTACCAACAGATGTTTGGATACCACATATTACATAAATTTAATACTCCACTTGTGTTGCAATTTTATTAATATAATCTTAATAATACTGCACATTTACGGAATGATGCTAATACGTATAAATATTTTACATTTGCATTTGGCAACCTATATAGCACGCTGTACATGTCTTCAACACTTGTAGCTCCCTGAGGATGGCTGCAGTTTACAGCTAAAACATATAGCAGCATTAAAACCAATTGTGCACTTACAGTAAAATCTGTGATATCCGGTACTGGATTATCCGGAAATCTCTATTATTTGGCAAATTGAAAAAGAACCCCATTATATTTCACTCTTGCACTAACCTGCAGCACTGGGCCCTATTCCGAGAATTCGACTGGCTCACGTGTTGTTCCCGTTACTCCAAGCGGTGGTCAGTTACTTAGTGTGGTAAGATCAGTTGCTTCATTGCCTTCCCCTGTTACAGGGTGTTACAGTGCAGTGCCTGGAATGTCTCATTTTTGTCATGGAAGGGGGTGGTAAAAAAACAGAAAAGAGGATATTAAGTGACAAGTTCAATGGCTATGTCTGTCCATGCGGTTGGTCGGTACACTAAGATACATAATAAGTATAATATTCTGATATCTGGAAAATTGCGATATCTGGCAAACCTTTGGTCCCAGAGGTGCCAGATATTGCAGATTTTACTGTAGTTGGAATTAAACTTGTGTATGTAAGACAACTGCATGGAAAATATACAATATTAAATGGGACAGCAATTTTAGATATGTCAAAATTAAAATAATACCCACATAATACTAGGCCACTGGTTCCTACTGGGATTTAAATTAATGCATCACACTGTTGGTATAACACAATGTGTACTGTTATACAGGGATCTGAGATGGCTGATCTGAATCTTGCTTTATGGCCTTGGAAGATGATGCCACCTACAAATACGGAGAACTAGTATATATGAAATGGATGCCAGGTGACATACTACTGTTACCCCAGCTGTCAACACTGTGCATGACTTCTGATGCAATACGTGCAGCAGAAGACAGAAAATGCTGTATCTATTTTACAAACATTACTATAGCTTGGTAATATTAACCACATACTATATATTTGGAAACACACTTCTTAAGACATACTACTATCTGTGTTCATAACAAAGACCAACAGCTGTAGGTAAGAGTTAAGTAAAGTCTGTCAGTTCACAGTACAACAGTGACAGAAACAGTCCAAACTGCATAACTGTTTCCAACACTGTTAACTGTACAGAAAAACTAGCACATGCTCTAACAATGACTACCATTCTCTTCATATCTATATGACACCTTCGGCCACAGTTGTGTCCTCCACAGTCATATACATGCCCTCCTCCTCATATGCACTCTCATGTTTTGCCAAGATACGAAGGAGAGGGCGCAACTTCAGCCACCACTGGTTCTTTGGAATTCGATGTCTAAAAGGAAGAAAACAATTACAACTAAGATTTGAGGTTATAACACTGGACAGTATCCAGTTTACAGACTACTGGGATGTGATACCCCGCAGTACAGTACAGAAATACCTACATTTTGGAAAAACATGCTACCTATAGTCAAAGCTCAATGACTCTTATTAAACACGTCAGGTTCCAACAGCAGCCTTTACAAGGGCTGGCATATTAAGCCTTTAAAGACAAAGCGTATCTGTTTTATATATGGACTCAGTGCGTACCGTGCTGTAAGCACTCTCCACTTCGGTTATAAAACCAGTCTCTTAATGTGTTCTAAGGCAAAAGTTGCTGTTTGTTCTGAGATCCGTACAGAACACATAAACGCAATGTGGGCACCACATAGAATTTTTTAATGTTAAACCTGGTGGTACGTAAAGTTACCGCTAGGCTTTAAAAGGTTAATTCATATTCTGTATACACTGCATGTAAATGGTCTCATTTAAAAGCAAAAAGCGCTTGTATACACCTAACTCCCTGTTGTAAAAACAGAACTGTTTGTCTCTATGCGCAGTGAAACACAAAATTTTAAACCAGGATTCCAAAGAACACATAATCATGGGACAAGTATACAGTTTAAGAAACAAACACACTTACACACGCCAACCTCTCCCCTTCTAAAAACAGATCCCTATTCTCTGCATTTGCCTGTAGGGAATGAGGAAACCCACTCCTTCTGGGTATAAAAACAGTGAACACATACTGAAGCTCAACTAAATCTGCCACTCATCACTCCAACAATAAGGAGCTTCACACTGCACAGTCCTCCTAGCTGCATGTTCACAACATGCGACTAATGGTTCTAAAAACACAAATGGTCCAGTTTCTATTTAAACAAAACCTTCATCATCAAAACCTTGAAACAGAGCGATGTTCCATGTTACACTTGATATTTACGACTGACAGCAATGCAATTCAAACAGCAAGACTGTGCAACAAAAAGATCACTGTGCTTGCAACACTGCAGTTTATCTTGTTTAACTTGTGCAGAAATGCATAAAAATTAGGCTACTACCAATAGCATGCATGAACTTCACTGAATACATCATATTATGGTCTGAAAATGTAATTGCCTATCACTAGAATAACCACTTGACCTCCCAAGCATAAGCACTATTCATGGCAAACATTAGAGAAATACAAGGAAAAATATGCTATGGAATGCACTCTGTAGTGCACTTTCATTCACAACAAATACAGTAACATAATTTCATTTGCAATGAATGGACATCAAGATAAATACAGCCCATTCCTTTCCACGTACAGCATCATTAAATGCCAAATAAATTAAATACATACTATACTTACTCAAAGTCTGTTTCAGATTTCAAAGCTTCAAGAGGAGATAGCCTGTACTGGCGACGAATGACACCCATCATGACAGCAGATTCCGGAGTGTTTATGTATATGCTGCCATCTGATCGACGTTCTGCAAGTTTAAGCTGTTCCAGCAGCCCATCAACAGCCTTAGACGCCATCTTCGTTCCCATGTTACGATCGAAAGGGGTCGCAGATCCACCCTGCTGCATGTGACCTGAAGAATGAACATCAACACACTGTCATAACAATCATGACCTAAGTTTTTTTCTTTTTAAATTCTCGATTGGGGTTGGATGAGACAGTCCCTTGCAATGGTGGGCGAGTGGATGGCTGGATGAATGAACTAGTGAATGCGTAGCATTCGTAGAATAATTGAAAAGAGAAACGTACTTGTGGCGGGGGTTGGGAGGACCTTGTCCCTCCGCCACTCTGTCCACTATAAATCACACTTGGACTGCCCAGGAACTGAACCCAGGCTTCTGCAGTGAGAAGGTGGTGACTAACTGCCTGAACTATGGCATGGCTATTATTTATGCTGAGGCTAAACATTCCAATGGTGCCTTATAATAAAAGATTACTATTATTCTGGACAGTGTCCATTTGCTTGATTTTTTAAGCTGGATATGTTCCTGTCAGCAGGTGTACAGGTTCCCAGCAAGATGGTCCCCTAGAAGAAACTAGTTTCAATCACTGGACTCCAAAATAAGGTTTAGCCACAGTATACAGTATAAGCTGTTAATGCTGAACATTTTCTACAGAGACAAAAATTCAAAATGTGCCTCATGCTTGAAACAGATCAAGTTTCCGGAATGTCCAAAATAATAGGAATTTCTAATGCCTTACTTGTTTAGCTAAATGAAAGATACACTTTTCGACAGTTAAACGATAAAAATCCATTTTTTCACGTGTCATGTCAAGTTATTGATATTGTTATTAAAACTTGAAAGTCAAAATATACAAACACTGTAATTTTAAATGTTGTTTTATATCGGCATGAAACTTGGTCTCCCACACTAACAGAAATGTCCACTCTGTGCAAGATGAGAATGTTTGAACTTAACAAGACTGAAAGTTACAGATGGAATATAAGGAGCTCCATAACTCATATTCTTCACCACACACCATTCATCAAACCAAGGATGACAAGATGATTAGGATTATACAACACACGAAGGAAATGCAAAACACATACAAAATTTTAATTTGAAAACCAGAAGCAAAGACACTATGGGTGAAAACAGGAGGACATTAAACTGCATCTTAAAGACACCATTCAGAAAGAATTCTTCTCCACAGAGCTATGCAGCATGCTGGGAACTGCACTAAAATACCACACGGTACAAATCAGATATTTTCTTGATTGGTACTGAGGTGTTCAGAAAATCTTGCACCAAGTCAAGTCTAGATTCCGACAGCCATTCCCTCATTAGCACCCAGAGGGTCAAAGCAAAGCACTGGAAAAACTAAACCAGTCAGCCCAGTGGTAAAGAGTTCGTGTTTGCTACACATGAGGTTTAAATTCTGGCCAGCACCAACAGTTCTAACACCAGGGGTGTTCTGGTCTCTCTAGTGGGGCAAGCAGCCGGATTTTAGTGAGGAGTCATGGTGTGAGATTGGACGTTCTCAAAGTGATGTTGCTGAAGATTCATGTTTTCTGGGATGTTATACTGTGTCAATTGAGAAATAGTTCCAAACATTCTGATGGTACTACGATCTTCAAAACATCAATAACTATTTACCCAGTGATACTGTGTAGCATCCCAGAAACTTTAATCTCTAGGGGCCATGGTATTAATAGCAAATAAATGCAGAGCACCACCAACTGAGGTACACATCACAATACTGCTGCACAATCAATAACAGTTCAGTATTTGAAGAGACAACAGTTGACAATTACAGCCTTCTCACATTATATACAGACAGCACTTTTTCATTATGCAATGCAACCAATTCTGCCAGCATTTATTTTTCTGACTACCCTGAAGAAGGAAGCAGCAGGATCCTCGAAAACATCAGTAACAGATTACCAATTAACACAGTGTCATCCTAGAAGACTGTAACCTTCATAAACAAAGGCATGACAACCTTAAAGTACATGACACAAGTTATAAACTGCTCAATGGATGAGAGATTTTAATACTATGTTTTACAGTGTACTGATGTTCTTACCCAGGATGTTCTGTCGAGCACTGAACTGTCCTTTGCCTTCTTCTGTATAAAGCCGGTAGATAAAGTCTGTGTTATAGTTATCATTTGCTTTTTCATTCCTGTAAAATTAAGGCACAAAGCAATGTTACTTTCTTGACTCACAATGCACAAAAAAGGTTGTAATATCTGAACCCAGGGTCAAAAATTGTTTGAGGAGCAATGTACAGATGTTGTCAAAATTGCCTGGCACATTTCAAAGAAAAAAAAAACAGTAACTTCTTGTAAAAACTAAAGGCAGGATGTATACAACAACAGAAGAATGTGTGTAAGGATGCAGTGTAATAGAGACCCGTACACACTGAATTATCATACATTTGTGTGTGTGTAACTCGATCCATTCTTCAAAAAATGAGTTTTGGTTTGGACCTTCTAACTTTATAACGCTAATTTACATGATTTATTTCTAAGTCACAGGATTTTGGAAATTTAAATGTCCACACTAAGGGAGAAAAACTCGGCTGGCAGGAGATGCACTTGACATTTAAACACGTCTGCTAATGGTTAAAATCAGAGTGTCAATGAATATGCAAACTCTGTCACTTTACTCACCAAACTCACACACTCACATAGAACAGACTGGCTAGAAGAAAACACTGGGAACTCTAGGACAGTAGGACACATATAACTTGAAGGACAACAGAACATACCTGAGTATAAGTCCTCTCTGAACCCCTTCTCCCATCTTTGCTGCCATATGGTATAAATCTTGCCGCAAGTCCTCAATAGAGAACTTCTCTTCAAATATATAAGCCGCATCAGCACCTCCAGCAAGCCCTGTGAAAAAATTTCTATCACTTACGTTCTGAGAACAACATGCATTGCAAGTGAGACACGAGGTTCTCACAGCAATGGTTGTCAAGATTATAGTCTTCTGGGATGCGACAACATACGCTTTGGTACAGCAAAATCGCGTACTTATGGCACTCTGATGTGCGAGCAGCCTATCGTACGAGAGTTGTGGGAGTCATAGGACAGGCAGATGGGGGGGGGGGGCCGAGAATGTCAGTGCAGCATGTCATCTCTCTTTGTAAAAATATGCATGTGTGTTCTTACATTCCCATATAATTTTTTCAGTTGGAGTCCAATGATAATCTAAGCATTCTACAACCACCTGCATGGTTTCCTATTTTAGACATGGCCATAGTGTGTGCCAGTATCCTCAGAAGGCCAGTGTTTTTGTTCAGCTAATAGCCTGCAACATGGAAAATCTCCACTCTGTAACTGCTTGTAACCAACTAACCTGACACCCTTCTAGTACCGCCTGTGGACAATATTGAGTGGAGAGCCTAAAATCAGTCATCTGCCCAGTGCTACCAGATGGTGTCCAAGCTCTATATGATGTCACATTTCAGAGGAACCTGCTGCCTTCATCTACACAACAGGGACTCCAGCATGAAGATCAAAGGAGCATGGATACCCACCTATCACACTCCACTGCATCAGATCAGGGAAGACGGTAATCTTGACAAATTACAAACGTAAGATTCCAGAATACATTGTGTATGGCATGGAGAGGCAGCCAGACAAAGAATGTGTCAGAAATTATACACAAAGAAAAATCTCAAGTGCAGAATATATTATATGTGACACAGGATGGGTTAAATTTAGTGGATCTTTATTACATTTGGTATTAATAATACACATCTGATCCTACCAGCTTGGGTGATTTGTTCCAGGCTAGGTAACATGAACTAAAATTTTGAAGCATGCATATTCCATCCATTTGTATGTCAATGTTTCGATCTGAACTGAATCTCCTTGACGACAGTTCAGTTAGAACTGAAATATGTTGGAGAACGTACAATATAAAATAACAGGTATCTACATTTACCTGGTAAAGTTTATTTTGTTGGTGGTAAATCAGCATTGAACATGAAATAAGTATATACTTTATTTAGTTCTACAATTGGACTGAACAAGTCATTTAACACACATTTTATTGGCACCTAGTCTTGGCTCATAAAAGAGCCATCATCAGGCCATAACAAAAACTGTAAGCTGAGTACCCATATGTTTAAGTAGGAGATCTCCTCCCCTTTACATTAGTAAATACACTGCAAAAGTACATAATAATTAGAGGATACTGGATATATATATGTAGCCGAAGTAAAATGTTAAAACTACAGTAAATGTTAAAATGTTGCCAATATGTTACAAAACAAGTAGATGGAAAAAATTATTTTTTAAATAACTTAAAAAGTAATGTTCTAAAAAAGTGAGGCAAGGAGTCAACTGCAAAAGTTTTTAGTTGTATATATACATGTAGCAGTACTAGTATACGACACCAGCATTAACCCAATATACTGTAGGTGGTTGTCATGCAAGTAACTTCACTGGTTGGCAAGGTGAAACACACACACGCACACGCACACGCACGCACGCACGCACACACGCACGCACACACACACACACACACACACACACACTATTGATACTCCCGGTACTTCTGATAATGTCCACATGTATATAGGCCTTCTGACAGAACAAATAATTCATATGTATGAGAGCCGTATGCTAGTGGATTGCTCTTCCTAAAAATACAAAAACGACTGTACTATTTACAAAGTAAATAAATTCGAGTTGATTTTTTATGACAAACAGTTATCATTAAATTTATACAAAATTACTTACAGGAGTGAAGTATTAATGTACAGTATGGTTGCACGACTTTGGTGTATCTGCATGTCCAGTGCTTGTTTATTGTACTGCTGTATTACAGTGGACTGCTGCTATATGTTTTGAGCTGAGCTTTACATAGGAGCAATGGTGTTAGTCAAATCACGTTATCTTTTTATGATATTGTCAAACAATCTGTTGCATGTAACTGTGTGTTTATCATTTAACTGATTATTCATTATGGTTTTTCTGTAGATGTAATATCTTTAATTGTGTCTAAGTGTTGTCCCTTTTTGTTGCAATGTAAGATTTTCATAATGTCATCAATTTTACTGAAGGCATGGCCAGTTTCTAAAAGAAGTTGAGAGGATTTAAAATTGTAATTGTTATTTTTTAGTGAAAGAAGAAGTTCTTTATACCTTTTCTCAAAGCTACGGCAACTTTGTCTCACAGATTTCTTTCCACAGTCCTTACGTGTCAATTGGCATACGCTGCTTTTTTAAAAATTTTCTTTTTTATTAGTTATCTTCCCTGTTTTTAGAAGCAAATGAATGGAGTTTTTGTTCTATATGCAATATATAAGGTAGTATATCCAAAAATTTTTGTAATGAAGCGTGTTTCATTGCCAGAAAATGTAAAAGTAGCCCATTTTTGTCTTTGGTCAGAGTTGTCATCTTTATTTTGTAACTTTTGTGGCTTTTGTTTTTTCTTAAGGTTGTTAATTACTTGAAGAGGGAAACCACTGTTGTACAGTATATTTTGGTAATTATTAGTTCTTCTCTTTTTGCCAAGGGATTTAATTCATAATGATATTTGGAGAAATATTGAGTCAACTATTAGACTTTTCGCAGATGACTGAATAATACATAGGAAAATTGTAAAAATTAAAGATTTAGAAAAGTTGTAGATAGAGCTGAACAGATTGGAGGAGTGGCTGGTTGAAAACGCAATGAAAAGTAATCCAAGTAAAAGTAAGGCAGTTAGTTTCACAATAGCCCAAGTGAACGAACCACTAAATTATCCATTAGGGGACCATATAATTACAGAAGCAAGCAGCTGTAAATACTTGGGAATAATTTTATGCAGCAATTTAAGTTGGGATGATCAAGTTAATTACATGGTGAAAACAGCCTGGAAGGCACTTCACTTTACAGTGCGTATTCTCAAAAAGGGAGGTAGTAACACTAAAGGTTTAGTCTACACATCACTAGTGCATCCGACTCTTGAATATGGGCGGCATGCTGGGATCCTTACAGAGAGGGACAGATAAATGCATTAGACTGGGTGCAAAAGAAAGTAGCTAAATTTGCACATCATATGAACGATTCAAACTGGGAAACCTAGGCACAGCGTAGAAAGATAGCATGCATATGGGCTGTCTTCAAAGTGTACATGGGAAACAGGCTTGGAAGGCAATGGGTGACAGATTACAAAGGCCATACTATCTGAGCCGGGTCGATCATGATCTGAAAATTAGGAGCAGAAAGCAAAGGACAGATACTGGAAAATATTCCTTTGTAAATAGGACCATCCAGCTCTGGAACCAACTACCCGCAGATGCTTTAGGGACTCTCTCCTGTAAACCAAGTAATTTTAGGAAGAGGATTACAAAAATGATAAATGAGGTGAAGTGAAGGGAATACAAGTGTTGTGGAAATTATCAAAAAATGCAGTGAAGTGAAGTGAAGTGAAGTGAAGTGAAGTGAAGTGAAGTGAAGTGAAGTGAAGGGAGATTAATACGGGTGTGGATGTGAAGGTTACAGAAGTGCAGTGACAAGGAATGAAGGGAAGGTCATGATGAAATGTGAGTGCATCAGTTCATGAAGTTATGTAATTCATTACTGTTATGGTATTAGTGTACAGTATGCCTAGTTTTTATTATTATTATTTCATCTGCTTTAGGTTAACTGTAATATTTAAATCTTTGTGTTTCTATTTTGTATGTGTGTGTGTGCACACGTGCATGCTTTATTGCTTTTTAATCTTGTGCTGTGTTTCATTTGAGTGTTGTGTGTTATTTTGTGTGATGTGGGTTATTTTGTGTGTTGCGTCTGATTATAGTACCGCTGTCACTGGGTACAAACTCATTTGCAGTTAAAATAAATAATAATATATTCAGGCAATTTATGAGACATCTTAGGGCTGCATATTTTTGTTCCTATAGGTGGCATGAAGTAAAGGGAATTATTATATCACTGTATGTAGGTTTGCAGAAGATACTAAACTCAAGTGTATAAGTTTGCCTGTAAATTGTGAGATCTAGGTAACTAATCCTGTTATCTTTTCTAATTCTATTTTGAATGTTGTTGTACGAAGTTGGGATGTATTTGATTAAATTCATCTAGAACAAAATTCATATCAGTTGTTAGGTGATCATAAACAAAACGTAATCTATATATCACAAGCAAAACAGAATTTTGTTATTTGTAATTATGTCTGTTACAAAATTACATTCAATATGTTACAAACAGATGTGGAAAGTAATGCAGATGATAGCGCTCCCACTGCTAGGCATTCTTTTTCATGGAAAGAGGACATCATTAAGAGAAAAGTAATTTTGGTTTATTATAAGGTCATAGATCTTAAGAAATTCTTGCTTTTGTTTAGCGTCAAATTGTAGTCAAGGACATCTTCTATTATGTGTCTTACCTTTGCCATAGGTATATTAGTATACATATTTGAGATATCAAAGATGCTCATCTAATATTTGAATGTATGTGGATCACTCTCAAATTTTAAAACAAACAAGAGTTCTTAATGAAGTAAACTAAGACCCCATACACTGTCAGATATATCCCTTTTAAAACAAAGCGCAAACACCAAGGAGATTAATATTTTCTGTTATGTGTATTTTCTTGATACCAGCTGCATACCAGATTCTTACCAATACTACAACGATTCCATAAATCCAGCACGTGCTAGGGGTGATTTAAGACCTATCCCTGCAATCTGTTCTATTCTACAGACTATGAGCACTTCTATAAGCACAGTACTCAACCCTGTTGCAACTGATAATGTCTACTGTGTTAAGATAGTCTGCACTGTCAACCTTACCTGCTACAGTGGCAAGGTAACCACAATAACCACCCATGGTCTCTATGACGAACACTCTCCGCTTTGTGCCCTGAGCTGACTGACGAATGCGATCACAGATCTGTGCAACAAACATGTTTCACTTAACATATCAGAGGACAAAAAATGATAATCAACAAACAAACTGTCCACTGTCTGAGGTATATTTAACCCTTTAAGCTCCAGTGGTTACTACGTGTACCACCGGGTTTAACATTAAAAAATTCTACACTCTGCCCACAGAATGCACTTGTATGTCTGGTATGGATGTCACACCAAACAGCAATTATTTCCCTGTACAGCATTAACTGATTGGATTTTATAACCAAGATGGAGTGTGTTTAATGCGCAGTACAAAATGAGTCTTTTAAGTATAATTCAGATTAATCTTCCAGGCAATGATCTCCTCTCATCTTCACAACACTGGTTTTCATTACCCTTGCGACAAACACCAATCACCAGGGCACTTGCCACTGATGCCAGACGGAATGCTGGCTGGCTGATTCCAAACCTCTGTTGACTGGGTAAGAGGGCTGGTCTCCCCTCAGCCACTGGGGAAACATAGTTCAAAGGTGAGTACACAAGCAGATGCAGACATGTACATCAGTCTTAGGTGTCAGTGTACACCCAGATTCAATAAACTGTCATACATTAAATGATGTGCATGTTAACTTGCCTTTCCCTGTGTATATATATATATATATATATAAAAGCACGCACGCACACGCGCGCGCGCGCGCACACACACACACACAAATACAGATCACTACTTGTATTTTTGGTGTTACTAGCCTGACAATCATCCAGCACGCATTCTGGTGGTCTCACGATTGGCACATATATTTAGAACTGATGGGGTTCCATATTCAACCCTGAACACTGCCATCAACATACAAAGAATAAATTAATGTCAGTATCAAACAGCTGGTTGCTTGAAGACAGTAGTACAGCAAACTCATGAATAACATGTAATTAACCCACTGTCAACTAACATCCCTAGACACACTCAGTCACTCTGTCCCAGCAGGCACATTACATCCCCAATACGTTTACAACTTCCATATACTGTGCCAACCTCTCAGTTGTCATCAGCATATGTCAGGCTTATGCTCTTCTGTGACTCTGACAAAAGACCGTGTTGTATTTATTAACACACAGCAAGGACGATATAAACATACGATAACACCGAAACAGCCAAAACTTGCTGCCAATTAAATGTGGTCGCAAGGGCAAGCATGGTACTACCATTATAGAAGCTTCTAAAAGTTAAATATGCTTCATACAGTGGACAATGTCTGTAACGTAATGAATGAACCATGACAGAACAGAATCATAACCACAGTTATATAATTAACCATGAATTCCTGTTTGCAAGATCAGCATTTAATTGTAAATAAAAAGCCATTACTGTCTGCTCACTGACAGATACAAACCTCTGTGATTTCATTGAGTGCTGTGTCACAGCCAAGAGAGAAATCTGTACCAGGTACATTGTTACTAATTGTTGATGGGATGACAACAATGGGAATACAAAATTCCCGGTATTCTGGTCGTGCCTCATACATCTGTAGAGCAGCCTGGTAAGCCTGCAACATACACAGTTTCTTGTGACTCTCCTAAGGCCTAGCCATTTCTCTCACACAGACCATTTCTTAGCATGTTCCCGTCTTTTTGGTTACCATTGCGTATTAGTGATGATCGTGATATTAAAAAAGGAAATGGCGACATAGCTCTTAACTTCATCTGTCCAGTAAAGATGTCCCTGCGCACACATATATGGGCAAGTGGAGGTACAGATCCAGCTCTATATGGAGATGTCATTTTTACGCCCCAAAAGAAAAAGCCAGTCTGGATGCTTTGGAGAAAACTCTAATGCCTGCTATAAATCAAACCATGATTCCTCAGGTGCCCAAATCAAAGCCTAATCACTTTGCCAACTATGCTATTCAGCTGCTTCTATATACTACAAAATGAAACCTGCCTCAGATAAGTTAGGTGTAAAATATGAAACCTCCATGTAAGAATTACTTTTCTGCAAAGTGGCATTGTGTACCTACAAAGATAGGTACCAATGTTATGGAATAACCTGCAGCCTTCATCAGCGTAGAAGTTACATGGTGTCCCATCCCTGAACATGGTCACTGCCAAGAGAACCTAGCAATGATGAATGTGTCTGTGCAAGGTCAGTAAACCTATGTGCCATAACCTGAACTTGTACGATAAGAAAGTTATAGCACTCAGGAAATAGCGGTTGCACCATACAGTTAATGCTTTGGAGCTGAAAGCCAGCTACAATCAATGCAGAGCGTGATGATGAGAAAAATATGTCAACTGAAGTCGCCACCAACAGCATGCACAGAACTGATGGCCACTTAAATCTCACATGTTTTGCAGGGTAGATTGGCCATTTAATTCTGCCTCATGAAAGTTAATAAATGCTAATGCAATGCAGAACAATTCTCTACTGTAGGAAAGTTGACAGTACACATTAAGTCTTACAGTTACTGTAATTGCAATCCACATAATGCATCTGGAAACTACAGACATTTCAACCCTTGGACAGACCACCAGTCTCAAAATGTCCATCACTGATCACCCACTGTGTGTTGCATCACATCCCACAAGAACAGAGACCTCAACTACACCACTGCAAAAACTTGCACACTCACACCACAGATGTATAACTTGCATCTTTTTTGCACCAAGAAATCCTGCAGTCTCATTTCATTGTCTGTTCTTGGACTGTGTTAACTGCAATGTATCTCAGCACTGACTGGCATGGTAGCATCTCTCACACATCAACTGAGTAATACATACTGATAATGACTAATGGGCAGGCAGTAGCATTCTGCTGTATCAAACAGATACTAGAACTCAATCTGACCAAATACATGGTTAGTGGATACAGTGCCCTAAGACTCAACAGAAGATATCTGTTTGTTGTGTACACTGCACATTCCAATAAGCCTTACCTCCCATCCTCAATTATTTTAGTGTGCTAACTTTATTAATAACTGTGATGGGTACATTATTACGCCTCATCTTTTAAGAAACAGAAAATAAAACGAAGTGTATGTGAACTTACTAAAGTGTTATGGTATACTTGTCGATTATATCAACTGGACGGATCACTAGACTGACTTATTTATTGACTGACTGACTAATTTATTGAGTGATTGATTGGATAGATTTATTGATTTACTTGTTTTTTGTTTGTTCATTTATTTATGTATTTATTTTTTATTTATTTATTTATTTATTTGTTCATTTATTTATTGACTGAGTGACATGTAAGTTCAAACGGTATGTCCTTCATATACTTCAGTTGCAGCCTTTTACTTTTACTCAGTAACGTGACTAGCTTATGCACTACACAATCTGGGGTTCAAATCCTGACAAGAGCAAGAAATTTATCTCTTCTACAAAATGGCTGGATTGCCTCTGGAACCCACACAGCCTACTATTCACGGTGTTTCAGGGGGCTTCTTCCCAAGGGTAGTGGCTAGGGCATAGGCCATCTACTCAACGCCATCAAGTGCTGATGTGATGAAGTGGAGCTATACCTCCATCCCTCCTACGTGCCTTCATAGCATGTATAGGAAGAACTTTACTTTTACTTCTTTTTCAGTAACTAAAAGATAGGGCCTTTACTCTCACGTAAATCTATTCACCCAGGCATGCACAGTACATCACAGATTAATACCCACTTATATAACTGCAGCCATGAGTGAGGACATGAAGCAAAGGGAAGATGTGGAAGTTAGGATGGCACTTGGAATAGTCATATTGCCAACCTTCAGAAAACAAACAAGCCACAAACTGCTGTCAACCTTCTCAGAAATAACCTATGCATTCCAAATACTGGTAACTTGTCTTTGTTTAGGAAACAGTGCATGGGATATTAGGGAAAACATTTTATTTCACTATGATAAAACTCACCTCAAAGCCTCCAATGATGAGAAGTCCATGGATCTTGAATTCTGCAAGTCGAGCTGCCACTTGCGCCATGCGGGATTTAGGTAAAGTTCGCTTGGTACCCAATATGGCTCCACCCTGAGCAACCCAACCTGTCACATCTGCCCATCCCATGTTCTGAACCTGAAACATGATATTCACACTAGTTTTCCTGCTTATAGTAACAGGGAATTAGCACATAACAGGGAATTTTCTGTAGAATCTAATGCAAACATCTTTAATGCAGGTTATTTTGTGTATGACGCAGAACAGAACAACCGCACACATTCACATATAGGAATTATTCACTTAATCTTCCTTCCCAGCTGTGTCACAACGGCTAGCAACTACTCTGGCTTGTATTTGTAGTAAAAGCAGTTTCAAGCAAGGGCAGAGAAACAGCTAAATTGATTTAACTAACTCTGACTAAAAACATTCCCAATTCCTCAAGAAAATGAATCAAACCTATCAACAGATGATGAACAAATACATGATACTGCATACCTTCTCATAAGCTGTAGACTCTATTCTCGACTATTCACACAGTCTAGGTTCGACAAAACTCAAGGCAACCACCTCCTTACAGTATCCCTGACAGAGTTTCAACACACAACATATGGAACTGCCTTAACATTCCCAAATGTTTGTGAGATTATGCCCTTGTGTATGTGGATAGTTCCAGAATACCAGTTCAAGTTCAAAATCATTTTTAAGTCTAAATGTGCAACATTCTCACATTTATGTTAAAAGAGTCTGTATTTAGATTCCATGTATGGAGAAACATGATCCTATATGACTATGAACAGTTAAAGTCAACAGTGGGTGTTCAAAGCATGGCAAGTAAGTTTGCTCTTTGTTGGCAAGCATAGAGGTGCTCACAGAATATTTAGTAATGAAATATATCACATGGGATTGTTAAGGGTTACAAAGTGGTATACACACAGTAAATACAACAACACATATAAATAAAGTGACAGCTCAAAGTAACCTTTACTGTCAGGCTTGTGAGGTAACAGTAACAATCCCTCTAGTTCCATGACAGAAGAAAATCTCTTAATCCTACACAAGCAAAGTATTAAAAATCTTGAACTAAGCAGGTGCATGTACAGTGCAGATAAAAACAACTTACCTCTACAAACATTTCTATTATCTGACAGCACATCTGCTGCAATCTGACATCAAACATATACAAGGTTCTTGTACCACTAAACTTCATGAAATTAAATGTTAGCAAAACTGGGGCTATTGCTTTAACTAGGAAAACAAATTTTCTTTATTACGCTTATAAAATATGTTACTCTTCTATAGCCTGTAAAGACACTATCAAAGACCATGCGGTACAACTTGATTCAAAAATGCATTTCCATGCACTTTTAGACTACATTTTCTCCCAATTTGTGAGGATACTAGGCTTCATATGAACCATGTATGACCCATTCCTTTTGTACCCTTGACAGCTTATTAATACTGTATTGAAAACTGGTTAACACACATACATAAGCATGCCTCAACTGTGTAGAACTCATAATGTCTACTGATGCCAAGAAAGCTGCAACATGTTCAGGGAAAGTTTGTAGCCCTGCGTCAAAGTGGTTTCTTTACTCATGACCATGTTACTTACAAGGCTTTTCTTAAATTTTTTAAGCCTCATAACGTGTATGACAGAAGACTTCATCTTGATGCATTATTTTTTATTTCTCTTTATTGAGGTTTAATATGTTGCCTGTCTCTTTTGGATATTACTGGCATTTGAGTTCCTCCTTGTAATTTCAGAAACTCCTCTGTTTACTGGTACTTGTAAAAACTCTCCCTCTGCTAGATGTGGTTTGGCTGCTAACCTTGTGTTCTAAGACACTGATATCTTTAGGAAACCCATTACTTCATTAAAAGAGATTCAGCACTAATCTGTGAGATTTTCTAATCAGCTTATCTATATTCTTCAGGGTTTAGGGTTTTTTCCCCAGTACTTTGTTTATATTGCCTTTCTCCTGCCATACTGTTTTTGTTTCGTCTGTTTAGTGTTTTGTTTTTGTGTATTTGTAGTGTTTGTGTCTTTGTGCTGGCTTTATAACAGGCACTTGTGCTGTTAAGCCTGCACATTAATAAATACCCAATGAATTGAACTGAATTTAATTGGATTGAATTGAATTGACCTGAACCGAACTGAATACCCATTTGTGTTTTATCTTAACTACACAGTCAGGTTAACATGCAGAGATAATTCTTGTCTGCATCTGAGGTCCTTATTCACATCTTTTACATACTGTTTACCCATGAATTTTGCAGTGCTTTGACTTGGCACAGCAGGAATTCAGCCTAGCACTTGTGGTGTTAAACAATTTAATTAACTCACAACAGACTTATAATGTAGCAATGTTTTCAAACAAAGGATAATTACACTTACATTTCCTGCAAGAAGCCCCTCAATGCCGTCATGTATGCCCAAAGCTGTGTCACCTCGATAAATACAGTTACGCACAAATGAGCGCACAGCTGCATTCATCCCACATGCCGGGGCACCAATGTGCATTACAGCCAAATTGTAGCCTTCCTGCACAAACAAACAAACAAACAAACAAAATGAGCACAGCATGTGTCATACAGCCAGAAGAATAATGGAAACATTGAATGAATTTTTCAGAAACAGGATCAATCAGAAGGGAAAAGAGCCAATCAATTACCCAATCTAATAAACCCACACCTATGTGTGCAAGTTTCTTCAAGACAGAGTGTACAAAAACAACCCAAGAAGCACACGGTAACTGAAAGTTGATATTAAAAATGCTATCAGCAGTATTACAGCAAGATTTCTAGTATGTGTCACCTTAACACAGGACCTAGAAGACTGATACACGTAATGAGAACAACAAAGGACCCTTTTCTGGGGCTTCCTTGGTGTCAATGGGCAAATACTATGACACTATGCTGAAACAGGCCATGTCTACCTCCTTTCAAATACTTACCTACTCACATTTTATGTTATCTTCCCATCTCACATGATATAAACAATCTAGAATTATTATTCTTGTTTTACTCAGCAACACTTTTAACAGTTTAGATTACATAGCACTGACTGACAAGTTGATTATTGAATAATGAACTGTAATGGATGTGGAAATGGTATTACCCAGGGATTTTCCTGAAGAGACTGAGGGAAACCAAGGAAAACCTCAGTCAGGATAGGTAGTCTCCATGCCAACGTTTGAGCTCAGGGAAGAATAAGCACTAACCACCTGACTGTGGCAAACAAGACACACAAGGTCTTAAAATTACATGAACACACTAGTCTGCATGGTATAGTGTGAAATATCACTGATGTGTATTTGAACTTCTTCCCTTGTCACTGAGTCTACAAACACAATGTTTCAAAAACAAACTACTTTCATCTTCACACGAACCACAGCCTTAAGAATAAGTTAACAATCTAGAAGAACCAAAAACCTACAATTCACATGTAAGAGACAAAATTATCCAGACATCTAGATATAAATAATGTCTACAACACTCAATCTAAAATTGTAATAAAATGAAATAACAATTTCCCCTTATTAAAACTGATAATCACAGCACCTGAAAAACAATAAAATAAAATTGTTTCAGTAAAATATAATTTAAGATAGTAAAAACCCAATCAGCACCCTCTGTTAGTATAGCCATGCACCTACTACAGAGCACAAACATTCATGCATATCATGAATGAATACCTCATTCCTTTGCACAATTGTATCTATTAATGGGAACCAAATAGTTGATATGTCCAAACTAGGCTGACTGACAAGGTAGTTAGTACAAAGCATGTGTACCGCCTCTTTATATTTCCTGTATGTTGTGTTAGGCTCAGACTGTAATATGGTCATATTAATGTAATCAATCTAATGTCCCTTCTCAGTTTACATTTATCAAAATATCCCTCTCTTAGATTATATTTCTGCTCTCTTATCCTAATATTTCAATGGTATGCCAGTTTCACCAATGTATTCCCTACCACACTCACATGGAATTCTATATATACACTGCGCTTTATAGTCAATTTACTGCATCAACTAATGCACACAAAAACAAAACACTGGGCTTTGTCTAATACATCAACGTTGGGTTTTATTTTTCTCGAAAATTCCCTAAGGTATATTTAGTTTTAAACACATACTTTGTGTTAAATCTTTCGCCAATTCTTTTAACTTTCTCAGAAATTTCTCTAATGTATAAATTGGATATCACAAAGACACAGATTTATTGTCATTGTCATCCTTTTTCTTCATATACAGTAAAATCTGCAATGCACAGCACCACCGGGACCAGAGCTTCACCGGATTTCACAATTTTCTGGATATCAGAATATTATACTTAGTGTGTATGTTAGTGTACCTAGCAACCTCATGGGCACACCCTAACCATTTAACTTGTCACTTTAACACTAAAACTACTCTTTTTCACTTTTTAGCAGCCCCTTCCATGACAAAAATGAAATATTCCAGGCACTGCACTGTAACACCCTGCAACAGGCAAAGGCAATAACACAGCTGATCATACCACACTACAGTATCTGGCCACCACTTGGAATAACGGGAACAACGCATGAGCCAGTTGAATCCTTGAAACAGGGTCCAATGCTGCAGGTTAATGCAAGAGTGAAATGCAATCGGCTCTTTGTCAATTTGCTGGTTAATAGAGATTTCCAGATAATCCAATACCAGATATTGCAGATTTTACCATATCTGGGTTTCTTGTTAATATGTGATTTCAAAAATTTCCCAGGATTAGCATTGGTTACCAGCTCATTCTTCACTAATTCCAGCTCTGTCCAATTGTCCTGCTCATTGTGACACAACTTATTATCTCTACGAAATAAACTCCGAATCACTCCTCTCTTCACAAGCATTGGATGATTAGATTTGTAGTGAAGGTACCTTCCTGTGTGAGTAGGTTTCCTAAACACTGTATTGGTTAAAGAGCCTTCCTTCTTCTTAACTAAAACATCCAAAAATGGGAGATGTCCATTAACGTCCATTTCTGTAGTAAATTTCAGAGGTCCTTAAAATACTGAGATGATGCAAAAAATTATGAAGCTCCTCAATTCTACGTTTCCAGATGACAAGTGTCATCCACGTACCTTAACCATCAAGGTGGTTTACAGACTGCACTGTTCATTGCCATTTCTTCAAACAACTCCACATATATGTTACTGACAACAGGAGACAAAACCCTACCCATTGCCATCCCATTCTTTTGTTCAAAGAATTTGTCTCCAAACTGGAAATAAGAGGTCTTCAAACAAACTTCAAGTAACTCCATAATCGAGTCCACATTTAGAGCAGAGTATTCATTCAGATATCTATCACCCTTTAATTTGTTTTTTATCTCTAATGCTTCATCTACTGTAACAATGATAACCAGATGTACAATATCAAAACTTACCAAGACATCAGACTCTTCCAGCTGTATGTCGTTAAGTAATACCTTACAAAGTAAGGCGTTCTAAATGACAGACTTAGCGTCTGCAAACGATGGACTTCAGAGACTGTGAAGGAATCCAGCCAATGCATAGCAAGGAGAACCAATGGAATTGATTACAGGTCTTAATTGCATGTCCAGTTTATGAATTTTAGGGAGTCCATAAATGAAGGGTGAAGAATTATGGTAGGCGGTTTATTTATGTTTCTGGGCAGAAGTGAACACTGACTTGTGTTTGGTAAGTAGTTTCTAGATCTTCCTTTCTATTTTTACTGTAGGATCTTTTTTAGCTGCTCATAAACCCCTGAGCTCAATATTTTATCCACTGTCTCTAAGTAGGCTGATTTGTCCATAACTATAGTGCAATTTCCTTTGTCAGCCCTCCATATCATGATGTGTTCATTTTTCTCTAATAACTTGAGGCCTTTAAGCTCCAGTTTCATTAGGCTGACCACTGAATTTCTGTGTTTTCCGACATAGCTCCAATTCTCCACCTAAACTTCATTCCTATGGCTGGTGTTAAATTCGAGGCAGAAGAGTCTCCTGTGCATGTCAAACCTAAGTTAGAGTGTGTAAAGGACACTGAATAGTTCATACCTTTGTTTAACAAAGCCAATTCAGAATCTGACATAGTAGACTTAAAGCAATTTATCACAAACTTCTCTGAAGGCCTCAGTTCTATTGTGTTCTTTTTGCTAAGCAAACACTGAAACTTTTTGATACGCAATGACTTCTGTTTTTGAAATACTTTGTCACACGATAATTTCACCACACCAAAAATTTTTGAGATGTCCACATTATCCATTGCATCACAAATAAAACTCTCCAAATTTAGAAGGTGTTGTGTTAGCTGCCACTTTTTATTTCTATTGGATTTCACTGACCCTGATAATGCAGGCAGCATGTTGCTCTGAAATGCTGGAACAGACTCATTATACAACATACTGTAAAAACCTGTAATACTATCTCAGCAACGCCCATCATGAAAATACAAAAACTTATTAACACACTGCCCCAGTTGTCAACACTTCAGATAACACAGCTGTCTCAATTTCCAAGACACAGTGTCTAAACAATAGCCTGGCAATAACAGTTTACAGTTTAAGGACAACAAGGTGGTGGATGTGTGGGCATTGGTAAAGGTGATCATAACTTAGCTCTCCCCCTCTTCTTTTTTTCAAGGTGAACAGTGTTAATACCTAAGAATGGGCACAAGATAAGCTACAAACTGCTGTGGAAACCTAGACGTCCATAATATACAAACAGACCATTCTCCAAACAAATTCTACATACAGTACCATTAACACGTAACACATTCATTGCCATGCATTTCAAATGGCGCTCCATTAATCCTAGCCATCAGAAAGGTATTAATAAAAGGAAATAAAAAAAAAAAGGTAAAGCAGTCCCACTACAGGCCTGGACAGGCCCACAGGGTTCCAGGAGGTTGAGGCTCCCAGATTTCTAGACAATCGGCACATGAAGGTGGTAAGGTTGTCAGCCCTACGCACCGGCCGCGTTTACCCCCCAGGAAATATTCCTGGTACTCATTTCCGTTAGAGGCTGAGTCGACCCCAGGGCCACAGTGCGACCGACAGGATTATGCCAATGAAAAATTCCACTGACACCATCGGGAATCGAACCCGCGACCTGCCGGTTTGTAGCACAGTGCCTCAACCAACTGCGCCACCGCGGCCCCCAATAAAAGGAAATACATGGTACAAAAACAAAACCCCACCAGCACAAAATATCACTTGAATTTGAGTGGAACTCTGAACAGGAACAAACAGCTGAATGTATGTGATTCTGAAACTGACAAATGGAAAAACTCCCCTACATGCAACCACTTGAAGCAATAATGAAACTATGTCAGCCATGCAGCTGTCCTTAAGCCTGTCTTGACTGCCACAATGCTGCCAGTATCACATTGGGATCTCAAGAGTTATAACACCATGCAGTCTGGTAGATGCATACCAATGTTTCCGACAAACATACTGCACCTACCTTCTACCTTGTGCCTCACAAATATTGGTACCCACCTACCAGATGCAGGGCCTCACAGCCCAGAAAACCATAATGTGAAAACTACCAGCTGTCAGGTGGTTAAATAGCAAACAAACCAATGTTTCAAGCACTGCCTCCATCCTTGTCATCCCTGATGATAAGGACGGACACAGTTCTCAAAACGTTGGTTTGTTCACTGTTCAACAACCTGATACAGCTGTTAGCCCAAGAGAATTTGACTGCGTTCTGATGGCATTAAATCTTCACTGGCATGTAAAGTTCATATCTTATTTATACACTCTCTGTCAACATTACACAATAAAATACAAACACTGAAGTGCCCACACACTAACTTAACACAGTGCAAACAGCAAACACTGAATCTTACCGATGAGCCCCATAATGTGTCTTGCTAAGAAAGGGAATAAACAACTTCAGAAAACATTTAACAAACTGACAACAAACAAGTAACAAGATACACCTTCAACAGGTTGCAAAGATTTGTACTACAGTCTCAACAACTGAAATGTGTAAAAAGCAATGCTCATGTTGTCTGTGTGTTCACTTACACATCAATTTATAAACAGCCAGACAAATTATCTCACCGTCAAACTTCTCACATTTAAGGTTTCTTTCCCCTCAGCTGAAGCCTTCCCTAAAGTTTTTAGTTCCAAATAGGTGGTGTGTGAGGGGTGTTTGCATTGTTATGTACAAAACCAAAAGTCTTTCCTAGTGTTGTTAATATAAGTATACTACTAAAACAAAAACAAAGAATGTAAGCAGTAAAATACAACACCCAGCATGTAGTCATGTGGCAGTAAATAATATGTATAGCACATAAGGCTTCCAACAGAAGACCTATACAGGAAAATTACAATGTTGCAAGCCTTCTAACAAAGCAAAGGAAAAGTTCACAGGCTAGGACAAGTTAAGTGTTCAGTAAATCTGTAACTCAAAATAATTAAAAGTACAGACACACAAAACATCTTACAGTATTAAGAAATTGTGACCATGTATACACACACACACACACACATATGACAGTTCATTTATAACAAATTTTCTGCTGGACATGCACTGCATCATCCAATTTTGACACTGCATAAGGGTCGTTCCATATACTGCATAAACATTTTAAAATAATCTAGCTTCCTTACCTTACGTAACTTCAGAAAAGCAAAAATTGAGAAAAAAAATATAAAATTAAATCCTAAACTAGGAAAAATTAAATAAGGATTTAATCAATAATATCCTTACATAACAACTTATAAAATTCCACACATGGGTGAAAGAAATCTGAAAGACCCATTACTTCAATTATTAATGAGAGAAAAAAGAATCATTATATAGTAAATTCTTCTGTGAGTGATCTGCTCCTCACCATCTGATCATTTTGCTGCATAGTACAATCAGTGTAGTACTAGTTAATGTGTTGCAGCCTGCCACTGTCCACACAAGGTAGGTGAACATAATTAACAAGAACTGCACATACAACACAGATATAATGAAATATCTGGTGAAGTTCCATGCTGCAGGCCTGCCAAACATATGGCCATCTCAGATACCACAAATATAACTCTCACTGGCTCAGATACCAAAACATACAAGCTTTGTACACGTAATTACATGATTTTCTCATCATGTTATGGAAAATACATTCAACATAGATCAAAATATTATCTGTGTGGGTCTTGAACTCCATTTGTTATTGCCAGAGTTAAATGCACTATTTTAAGTTCCGTGCAATAAGAGTTATTTACTCAATATAAATCAATAATAAGAGACACAGTCTGATCCTACTCTGCTATAATTAAATGCCAACTTGCTCTGAAAGTGACGGGAATTTAAATGGTCACCATTACTCTGCACATTCTTGAGTGACAACTTTGGATGACATAAAGCACCCAAATCATAACAGCTAACACACAAAACTGTAACAGTGAAATGAACTCACAGATGGATGATTTACATCTTCAATTACAGGTTTCGGAGGTTTCAGCCTCGTAAGCATTTTGTATGTCTCCAAATTACGCACAAAACTCCTGCAAATATAGCAAAAATAAGTAATATTCATACAACAGTATTACGGCATTTGACACCATGTCATTGGGTAGGTGTATACCAGCATTTCTAAGAAATGTACTACCCCCATCTTCAGGATATTACTTCTACACTAAACAGAAGTGACACATGTAACAGTTTATAAGATATGAGATTTTCATGGTGGTGCATATTTGTATTGCAGTCATCCCCAGTATGGTAGGTGTGCAGGAAGATTTCAGACAAACATAAAACCTCCTCCTTCACAGACAGCATGTTCCGCAAAACCTCTGAACTATACTACAAGATGTCATAACACAGCAGTCACAAACTCATTTTTTGCTGCTCTGAAAACTCCAAATGTCATACATTGTCACTTCTTGATTCCTTTTACAGTTAAAAGAGGGTGTGATGTTACAAAAACTCTGTAATTCAGAGCAGTTCCCATACACCACTTACTTTCCACGTAGCTGTACAGCATTTTCCCAGTCTTTACTGGCCATGGCTTTTGTGACTGCTTTTGTTTTCTCCACACACTCCATCAAAGGCAACCGTACGGCCTGGTTTCCATCCAGCGAAACCACACAGGATTCTGTTTCTGGTGTGGCTTCCATGAGCGCCATCACAGCCTCTGCACCCATCCTACATCCCTGTCAAATGAACATGCCAACTTTACTCCTGGGACAGAGAATATTGATTGCTTACAGAACAGTCCTCACAAAATGTAGGAACTTCCCACCATACTCTGCAAATGACCGTTTTAAGTGTCCAGACTCCAGCCCTTGCAAACCACAGCAGCACCTCCAACTTTTGAATGGCCTTTCTAGGCCAGGCACCGCAAACAGCGCCGGTAGTCATTCTCCCCACTGCTGTGACATGCTTCGCTTGCTCACCAGTCACACAGTGGGCACTCCAGTGGTCGCAGCCAATAGAAGGCAGGGCATCATGAGCACAAGAAGTCACTTGCGGCAGTAGAACAGTTCAGTCACTGCATCCAGCAGCACTACAGCAACCCACTTTCAATCAGCATCAGCACTATAGCAACATATGGAAAATTAGCAGCTGCTAGTCTGGCTGCACTCAAGTCAGTAGCACACAGCCTGGTAACAGACTCAGCATTCAGACCATCAGCTAACACTCACTGAGATGCCACTACTGTTGACACCTAAGTTGGCTCGGCCCTTTGTCACAGCTATCCATGCTCAGCACACACACATGGGCCAGCAGCTCAAAGAAGAGTCACATTTATCATCATAGCAGACCCTGTATGGTTGTTTGTTACAATAAAATTGAATGGAAGTTTACAAGGTGTATTACTGGAACAATAGTACCAACCTGATAACAACACATACCACACAAAGTCTGCTTACTAAAGTTCATCCATCAGGTCTCTGTTCTTCTGGGATGTAGCATCGCATCATTGGGTGACTGGTATCTGATGATTCAGGACAGGGTGGTAGTCTAATCTTCAAGGGCCAAAAAGTTCATGTCAAGTTTCATGGACATTTTTACTCTCCAACATTCGACCA
Source organism: Coptotermes formosanus (assembly GCA_013340265.1). Taxonomy (NCBI): domain Eukaryota; kingdom Metazoa; phylum Arthropoda; class Insecta; order Blattodea; family Rhinotermitidae; genus Coptotermes; species Coptotermes formosanus. Next base: position 926,171 of record BLKM01005504.1, on the reverse strand, counting down.
GCAAGCTGGCTCAAAATGTCAAGCACTAATCACCCAGTCATCCTGTGCCATATCCCAGAAGGACAGACTTTAACTGCACCACTGCGCAAGTCTAAAATTCTCATCAGTCAGACTTACTTACCCTTACTCCAGTATACGGTTAACAGTGCCAAAGCAGGCAAATTATCACAACAAACTGATGATGCACTACCTGTATCGCCTCACAGTTCATGACCTTCACATTATCTTCACAGTGCTAACAACATGCACTGAAAAGTTCAAGCTGAAGTTCTCACACTGGTTGGTGTTCACCCTCCAGTTCGAAGAGTCAAGCATACACATGTGCTGCACACATCCTATACCATGGAGTGTCGAGTATACTCAAAACACACAGATAAAAATTAAATACTCTTAAATACTGTGCACACATCATGCTAAGGACTGTGGATTACACACCCCCATGTTGAAGGGTTAACACTGTACTGTTCTGGGTTGTCAAAATGTGTCTTGTGGGTGCATACCAACCTTACAGAAGAACATTCTGCCTCCTTTCTTACTTCAGCGCTTCACACAAAACAACATGTTCCCCTGAAAATAAGGTATCTACCCACAAGACTACACAGGGTCACAACCCATAACACCACAATATGCATCGAAGGGAAAGTTGACAAGAGTCAGATTTACCACACCAACTACATGCAATGACGTCTTCTTGGGCATCTGTCAATACGGAACAGTACTGTGATGTAATTGAGACTGTTTGCCTCGATCATTGTGTGACACACATTGGCCTGATGCAGCCCAGTTGTCTGTGAAACACTGTGCTTCTGTATGTCACCTGTTTAATATCACAATTATATCCATCATACATACCAGAACTCTATCAAAAGCAGATGGATTGCCTCCTCTCTGTACATGCCCCAATACTGTTATTCTCGTGTCCTGCTGCAGGTTTTCCACTACAACTTGTCTCACTTTCTCCGCAGTAATAGGTTCTCCATCCTGGTCAATGGCGCCTTCAGCCACAATTATGATATTCAGCCGCTGTCCTGTTGAACGCTCCTATTTCATCCAGCCAAGGAATATGGTCAGGAAAGGAGAACAAAAATAAAGACATCAATTAATAACTCAACAACACTATTAATATCAAAAAGTGATTACAGTAACAGCCGAAATCAATCCTTCGAAACACAACAATCAAACTGTTCATTTTTTCCATTGTTCTAAGGAACAGTAAAAGGATAACAAAAATAATAAAACAAGATACATCAAATGGTAGGCCAGTGTTAATGGTACAGGCAGTATCTTAGTTCAAAAAAACTTTACAACTCATTTTGGCACCCACTTTACCAAGACTTTCACACAAAGCTGTTTCATTGTAACAAAAAGAATGGTTCTAGACATCTACACTGGTAAACCCAGCTGAGTGAAAATGAAGCCCATTAAAAGTACATCCTTGCTCTAGCGTCCATAAACAGAAAGCAAAAAAAGCCTACTGGTTATTTAAATCTCTGAACATCAAATAAGACCATTTTTGTTACATTATCAAATTTGTTGCATTTGTGTGTAATGCTCACTTCAAACAAAACAGTAATGTTGTGCAACTTATGTATTTGTGGAATATGACAGTCCACCGTATGTAGCACTCTTTTTGCCATGATGGAAAGCAAACATTCAAAGTAAACACAGCAAAATTAATAACACATATTTAGCAACCATTTGTACAGAGCAATTCTGGAGCCTATCGAAATTCATGGGTTCTATAAAACAAAGTGATTTTGCGTAGAAAATGTGATGTTAACGTAAAATGATCTGGAAAATTTAAGGAATCACAGCAACTCAAAAGTAGGAAATGCAGAGTTTTAATGACAAATTTAACATTTACTTCAATGCAAGTTTGATTTAATCATGATGTCACACATGCTCATTAACTTGCAGTCTGCAACTTAAATGCACATTTCATCACAGTATTGCCAGCCACATCAGAAACAGGCCATGCTCAAATGTACATTCAAGCTGAAGACTAATGTGAAACAGAGAGGTGACTAGCATATATTTTGTCCACAGCAAGACGAGGATAAAGTGCTGGATATGGACCTAAGCGAATAAAGTACCTGGGCTGTTTAAGATATTAAAAGATGACTACTGTGACATACTGTTAGGTACTGCAATATTACGTGTACCAAAGATGGTGGAAACAAGAACTGCGTATGGAAAACTGATGGGAAAGCTGTTGAAACAATATAATTTAAAAGACTAAACATAACAGTGGGGAGAGTGTGATACTAAGCTGTATTTTATCCTAAATTACTTGTAACGATGTAAAGCTCTGACTTCTGTCACCACAGAGTTTGTTAACCCACTGGCACCGGAATTAAATGCCTGATGTGATGTGTGGGAGACTGGGATTTAAATGACAGATGGCTAAGGAGGCCATTAGATGGCCATCATCTATACTGACGTTCAGCATTTTAAACATCACATGGCATGGCAGGTATACCTGACATTAGGTGCCAAAGAATTTAGAGTCAAAGGGTTAAAATACTAATAAACTAAATAACGGCACCTGGGAGAGATTTGTTTTGTAACATTTTAACACAATTTTCACAAATCTGCTTCAATAAAATCTGCGAAGGTTTAGTTAACCATAATTATTTTTGTGTGGGTTAACATACACATGGCTGTCAGCTTGTACATAGCAATAGCATATAAGTTTATGCATTATTTTTGTACTGGAACACAGTTTGTTATTACTACCCTAACTATGACTCTCAATGCAATTATGTATCACATGATGTTACTCATGCTAAAGCTGATAAAACAGAAAAATAAATAATACCTGTAACACTGTTACAATGTCAAAGAAGAAACTATATACACATAGCAATAAACCACTTTTAAAGTTTAAAACCCAAAGCAAACAAAGCAGAAGCAATGAAGTTAAGCACAGTTAATTACTGCTTCCTACTGTCAAGACAAGCAAAGGCGACAAAGCACATGCAACAAAGACAAGCACTCGTACATGCACAAAACGGAACCTGAATGACGCCACTGCTGTCGAACAGCTGATACACAGCACGACTTACGTCCCCAGCCAAAACTGTGATCTCAGACAGTGAAAATAAAAATACAGCCAGCAACACATGAATTATAAACAAATCGAAGAAAATTTATGCTATTATAAACATAAATATAATAAATTACACAGCGTATTAAACCATATGTTTGGAAATATATGATGACAATACGCATTTTTAAATTAAATGATTTTGTACGAATGTCACAATTTTAGAGACATGTTAGCTAAAACATGTGGAAAAGCACACATGCTAGAGGCAGGACTCCTTTTTTGGAACTATTTGTAACACAGGAACCACAATCTCAAGCACAAATATCATTTAGATGAAACCTGACTTTCCTACACATAGCCAGTGTCTCACTAACACTGCAATCATCACTTTCAGGGTAAATGTTAAAAGTCACCCTCTGACAGGTATAAGATGCGCAACATTTGAGACATCCTTGGGACACAATCACATGGTAGACTGTGCAGAACAGATGTTATGGTTTCATACCCATCTTTCCACAAAAACGGGAACTTTTGAAACTTACAGTTACATAAATGAGTGCTTTTGGTGTGGCTTCCTCACCAAAATTCTGTATGTAGTTGTTTCTCAAAATTTACTGCAGTCTTCAGTGTCTAAAACTTTTTACCGAATAGTGCAACTAATGAATAACAGTAAACAATAATTTAAAATTTTAAATATTAAAAAATTAAATAGTACACACAGATAAAGATAACAGATCTGAAATTCTCAGTGGTTAATATAAGTTAGCAGTTTTGTGCGATGTGATGCAGTGCAGTCTGGTAGGCAGACTGGTAATGTTTTGGAGGAACCTGCTGCTCACATCTTCTGGGTCTATGTGAGCCAAGTACAGCAAAATAATACATAATAGAGGTAGCCCTTGCTTTATGCCTGCTTGTTATACACCTTTCTGTTTTAACATCCCCCATTTTTGGTTGAATGTCCTTGGGCTGGCTGTACAACAGCGTGATTCTGAGGGTGTACAAAAGTCAAAGGTGTAGAACAAGGCTCGGAGCCAATGTGCTCACTAATTGCACCAGTCACCATGCACTCACTGTTTAGTTCAGACTGACATTATGCGATGTGCTTATTTGCCTTTCTTTCTTTTTTTCTCATTAAATAAGTGAGAAACATAAATCCACATTTCTTAGTAAAACCCCAATAAAAACAGAAAAAGGCAATCTGCACTGAAGAGAAATTATAATAAATTGGCTTGAAAAAGGTAAGTGCATTGCTAAGATCTGTGAAAAGCACCCTACACACAATTCATGATAATGCTGAAGAAATGAGAGAAGGTGCTACATTACCAACTCTCCCTGCTGTAACTCTAACACAGTTATTGTAACCATCGCCAAGCCCTCCAAAGACCAACCTCCGGCATACCTGTCACAGAGACGGGTAACGTGTATAGGCGGACAAGCGGGGCAATGGTTCACCCAAGCCACGGTGTTAGGCATCGTGCAGAGGGCTGCATGGCACTGGGGTGGTGATAGTAGTGCCATTAACAGTCCCCTTGGGGCACCAGGCAGTACCCTGCTGTATTTACGCCTTCCACTCATAAGGGGCTCTGCAGGTGGTGATTATTATTTCCCCATTACTTGTGGGATTCTTGTGGAGAAAACATTAAATAAAAAATCTATCAAAAGAAGGGACGCTGGGGTACAGAAGGACCTGCCTAGTTGTGGGCAACAGGGGACCAGCCAGACTGGCAAATCACCCTAGAGAGCTGGTATTCCCAGTAAACCTAGGGGCATTGAGCATATGAAAAAAGTCGGGCATAAATGGGTAGAAGATGTCCCAAAAACGTAAATTTATTCAAATTAATCTGCACCATGGCAAGGCAGTGACAGCACTCCTCAGCCAAAAACTTGCTACAGGGGAGATATATATAGCACTTATTCAGGAACCCTGGGTGTATGCGGACCAGATAAGGAGGTTACACAGTATAACGGGGACAATGTTTTCTGCTGGACCCAGTATTGCTCCTAGAGCCTGCAGTTTTGTCAGGAACACAGTTTATGCCTTTCCACCATCAGGGATCTGTTCTAGGGATGTGATGATGGTGAGAATGACTTATATTAGTGGAAGGAGCAAGATGGAACTTACTGTTACCTCAGCATACCTCCCCTATGATTCAGACAAACCACCCCCATCAAAGGGGTTAAGGGAAGTCGTTTACTCCTCCAATAGGAATAAACTGCAGCTCATCGTTGGATGCGATGCCAGTGCACGCCACATTATACGGGGGAGCACGGACATCCCTCTAGGAGGAGAATACTTAATGGAATATTTGGTTAGCACATATCCTAATATTCTTAAAAAAGGTAAACAGCCTAATTTGGTAATTAGTAAGAGGAAGGAGGTTATAGATTTGACACTAGGGACTAACAAGACAGGGAACCTAGTGACTAATTAGCATGTATCTGATGAAATCTCTGTCAGACAACAGATACATAGTATTTCAAGTAGGTGACCTGGAAGTTACCAGTCTCACGTATCGCAACCCCAAAAGAACCAATTAGGAATTCTATCGGGAAGACCTAAAGTCAACACTAGGGGTTGTACCAACAGTTATACAGGGTAGACACAAAAGAATGGTGCAGTTTCAAAAGTTAACAAGAAATTTATTTCTCACCTTACACGGGCACAACATACACCGTCAGCAGCAGCAACTGTCCAAGTTTCTCATGCGTTAATCACAGTCCTTCAATATATGCACCCTGGGTCACATGACACGCATCCACATGGTAATCAAATTCATCCCAGACTCGGTGTAGCATGTCCGCTGTAATAGTCTGCAGTGCATGCGTTATGCGATCACGAAGTTCCTTGAGGGACATGGGCAATGGTGGTATGTAAACGCTGTTGTCTTTAACGCTGTTTACATACCACCATTGCCCATGTCCCTCAAGGAACTTCGTGATCGCATAACGCATGCACTGCAGACTATTACAGCGGACATGCTACACCGAGTCTGGGATGAATTTGATTACCATGTGGATGCGTGTCATGTGACCCAGGGTGCATATATTGAAGGACTGTGATTAACGCATGAGAAACTTGGACAGTTGCTGCTGCTGACGGTGTATGTTGTGCCCGTGTAAGGTGAGAAATAAATTTCTTGTTAACTTTTGAAACTG
>BLKM01005504.1:899985-919867 GCA_013340265.1 Coptotermes formosanus | reverse complement strand
GGTGGTATGTAAACAGCGTTAAAGACAACAGCGTTTACATACCACCATTGCCCATGTCCCTCAAGGAACTTCGTGATCGCATAACGCATGCACTGCAGACCATTACAGCGGACATGCTACACCGAGTCTGGGATGAATTTGATTACCATGTGGATGCGTGTCGTGTGACCCAGGGTGCATACATTGAAGGACTGTGATTAACGCATGAGAAACTTGGACAGTTGCTGCTGCTGACGGTGTATGTTGTGCCCGTGTAAGGTGAGAAATAAATTTCTTGTTAACTTTTGAAACCGTACCATTCTTTTGTGTATACCCTGTACACTCGGTGCAGGATGCAGAGCTGCCTGCTGACATGTTGCAACAGGCCATCCTCTTGTCTTATCACCAAAACTGTCCAGCCAGGGTGGCTCTCTCATGAAGGGCAGTTCCTTGGTGGAACAAAGAGTTGAGCCACCTTAAAGCTTCAACAAGACAGCTTTTTAATCAAGCTCAAAGGACTGGTGACTGGGAATGATGTAAGATGACCCTCAGCTGTTATGACAAAGAGATTAGAAAAGCCAAATGGCTTACTTCAAGGGACTACTGCTGGGGGATCGAAGATGTACCTGACAGGGCCAGACTCATGAGGATCATGGCCAGTCAGTGGGCCAACAGAATGGAATCTATTAAACTGCCTGATGGCTGATACACACAATCTGGAAAACAGGCCCTGAAGGAACTACATAAAGAGTTCATTTTCCAGGGTCTGCTGGAGATGAAGTAACCTTAGAAGGACATGGACAGCCAAACCTGAGAGCATTTGCTGCTCAAAGGGAGGAATGGGAACTGCCTAAAGAGGTCACATATCAGTCTAAAACAAGATGGGCAATTAGCACATTCAAACCATTTAAATTGGCAGGGACTGATGGGATTGTAACTGCTCTCTTCCAACAAGGAATCAAACACTTAACAACTCATCTGTGCCATAACTTTAGAACCTGCCTAGCAGGAGGGTATATACCCAAAGCTTGGAGGTAGGTCAAGGTGACATCTATCCCTAAACCCAGGAAGGCCAACTATACTGAGGCTAAGGCACATCATCCTATTAGTCTATCACCCTCCATTCTAAAAACATGGAAAAATTGGTGGAGAGGCATAATAGGGACGAGATTTTGGGGCTATATCCCCTACATCAATACCAATTTGCCTACCAACCAGAAGTCCACTGAAACTGCACTACATCATGTGATCACACATATACAGGAAGCAGTGGAAAACACGGAAGTTACACTTGGAACTTTCCTAGATATTGAGGGGACTTTTGATAGCACCTCATTTGACATCATTACAAAGGCTGCCAAATGGAATGGGCTTGGAGACACGACCTGTTGCCAGATCGGCTCCTTCCTTGGTAGCAGGAAAATAACAGCCACGCTTGCAGGAGAAACTCTGGAGGTGTCTGTGGCCAGGGGCTGTCTGCAGTGGAGTCTTCTACAGCATCTGCTGTACAGCCTGGTTGTGGATGAACTCACAGGAGGTCTCAGTGGGAATGGCTACTATACACTGGGATACGCACATGACATTGCTATCCTTATCCATGGAAAATTCCCAAACAGTATCTCAAGTCTTCTACAGGAGGCTTGAATACGGTACAACAGTGGTGTGATAGGACACATCTCTCATTCAACTGGAACAGAGATTTAAGGGGCCTAAAGGAGCCAACCCCCTCTGGACACACTTTGCAGCTGACTACAGAGGTCAAATACCTTGGGCTTATTCTGGACAAGGGATTGACATGGAAAACACAACTGAAAATTGTGATGAATAAGGCCTACAGTGCTCTTTGGGCCTGTATGGGCACATTTCATAAAGCCTGGGGTCTGAAACCCAAATTCCAAATTAGTCTGGGACTGCCATCAATCCCTGGTGAAACTGGCAGAACATAACAGGATCCAACTGGTATGAGTACCAGCACACATGGGAATTGATGGAAATAAAATAGCTGATCAGTCAGCCAGACAAGGTGCCTCACACCCACTCACAGGACCTGAGCCTGCACTTGGTATATATGCAAAGATTACAAAGCTTGCCAGGGGGCGATCAGGGAGTGGACGACCAGGAAACACGAGGAGCACTGGCAGTCCATATGTGAACAAAGGCAGGCAAAGGGCATTCTTAAAAAAACCCTCTGCAAAAAAAACTGGTGAATTGCTCAATCTGAGCAGAAACCAGCTAAGAACAATGACAGGGTTGCTAACAGGACACTGCCATTTAAAATGACACCTATTTAATCTGGGGCTGATAAACAGTCCCAAGTGTGACAGATACAAGCAGGCATCTGAAACGGCCTCACACATTCTTTATAACTGTGAGGCTTTGGCCACGCTAAGATTCAGGCATCTGGTTCATCATTTTATGAAACCAGGCGACTTTGAAGATATCTCTGTCAGTAAGATACTATACTTTGTTCAATGTGTGGGACTGCTGAATGAGCTAAAAGGTTGCAAAAAAGACTGATAACAGTCCAAGTGCATGGGTCACAGTGGTGCCCAGCCTTTGGTATTCTATTCTATTCTATTCTATAGCCATAGCCTAACTCACAATCACCTGACCCAGCTGTCCCTCCCACTCCTCCATCTCTAGCACAGCTACCACCAGCACCACTAGCTTCCTCATACCATCTAATACAGCATTTGATGTAGGTGAATGTAAGCTATTTATGATTTCTTTCCTATTTACAGAGCTAGAAAGGAATATTAATTATTCCTATGTTAATATCAATAATGCAACAATATAAATACACATATACAGTATATACTGTATACGATCAGGCTATCACTGCTATGATTACCCTTAACCCCTACCTACTCCTTTACTTTTCATAGGAATCTCATGTTTCATTTATACCCACTTTCTCAGGAATACAAGGCCATACAATGAATACCAGAATAGCAAAGAAGACAGGAGCTGGAATGAGGGCAATATGAGAACCAATGTCCTGAAAACGGTATTGTTTCCCTCCCATGCCTCCTCCCTGTCAGAAAACTTCTAAACTGAAGACACAGGTAACAGGTTCTTCTAAAATGGTGGTACACACCTACCAGACTACCAGTGATAAAATCTGATTCAGAGATCAAGTCTGGTGGAACAATATAATGCCACATCATGTATCCTTCCAATAGACCTGACATCCAGAACACGATATGCCACTGCAGCCTACATGGCACAACACACCACATGACTGCACTTTTATGTTTCTAAGTTGAACAATGTACTTAAGACTGTTGGACTAAATGTCAAATTGAAAATATTAATATAGATCTCACACATGATTTATCTAACTGGAGACAGTCACTACACTGACACTATTCAGAATAAGGTCATTTCATGAAAGGCTATGTATGATTCAGAAATCTGTTACAACAAATAATGATTACATTATGTACTCTTAGGCAATGGTAGAAAAAATTAGAACTGCTTCATCAGTTCATGAAAATTTGGACTCTCCTGGTAATTTATTTCACACCTGACAACAATAACACACCTCATTCCCAAGAAATAATTGTGCTGGCAATATCAGTGAAGGAATTTGTAATTGCCTTAGCAGCCAGTTAAAACCCACCTAAGCACTAAGTTAAGATGTGGTGAGGAGAGGATACTAGTGTTCTGGAGTTGGATATGATGTGGTGAGAAGGTATTGGTGTTTGGAGATGGATAGGATGTAGTCTGGGGAGGATACTAGTGTTCTGGACTTGGATATGATGTGGTGAGAAGGTACTGGTGTTTGGAGATGGATAGGATGTAGTCTGGGGAGGATACTGGTGTTCTGGAGTTGGATATGATGTGGTGAGAAGGTACTGGTGTTTGGAGATGGATAGGATGTAGTCTGGGGAGGATACTAGTGTTCTGGAGTTGGATATGATATGGTAAGGGCGCAGTAGTCATGTTCTGATTTGGATATGATGTGGTGAGGGGGCAATGCTGGTGTTCTGGAGTTGGACTGAATGTGGTGAGGGGTGGATACTGCTGTTCTGGCATTGGATATGATGCAGAAAGAAGAGGACACTTGTGATATGGACCTGAATGTAATGTGAGGGGACCACAATGGTGTTCTGGAGTTGCACATGTTGGAGTGAGGGGGCAATGCTTGTGTTCTGGAGTATGATATGAGGCAGTTAGAAGAGGACACTGATGCCCTGGAGTCAGATATCATGTGGTGTTCTGGAGTTTGCTATGATGAAGTGAGGGGAAGATGCTAGTATTCTGGAGTTGGATATGATGTGGTGAGGAGAGAATACAATACTGGTGGTCTGCAGTTGCATATGATGCAGTTAAGAGAGGACACTGCTGTTCTGCAGTTGGATATGACGCAGTGAGATGACACAGATGGTGTGGAGTTAGATACGATGCAGAGAGGAGAGGATACTGGTGCTCAGGAGTTGGATATGATGCAGTCAGGAGAGGATACTTACTGGTGCTCAGGAGTTGGATATGATGTAGTGAGGAGAGGATACTGGTATTCTAGATTTCAATATGATGTGGGGAGGAGACGATACTGGTGTTTTGGAGTTGAATATGATCCAGTAAGGGGAGGATACTGGTGTCAGAGATTTGGATATGATGCAATGAGGAGAGGATACTGTGTTCTGGAGTTCAATTTGGTGTGACGAGAGGATACTGGCATTCTGAAGGTGGATACGATGTAATGAGAGGGCAATACTGGTATTCTGAAATTGGATATGATGCAGTGACAGCAGGATAGTGGTATCCTGGATTTGAATATGATACAGTGAGAAGATACTGTTGTTCTGGAGTTTGATATGTCCATCATCTGATATTCCAAACACAACATATTTGAGAACTGGATATGTTCACATCCTCAGCTGGCAATGGTGGGGAGACACCTACTGAATTGGGTCCGTTTGAAGGAGTTACTCTGCCACTCAGTTACTGATTCAGTGACTGAAGTTAATTCTGTCAGCTATTCACCTGAAGATGGACAACATTCACAAACCCTTGTAATATTCACAAACCCAGTACTCTTATAAGTGTAATATACCAGTGTCAAAACCCATTAGAATTTACGTGTTATCACCTGCATGCTTCTCATGATTAGGTCAATGGTTTTTAGTCAAAGAAACAAGAAAATGCTGACTGCAGATCACTGTTCCTCACGTAGACAACTCTTTACATACATCAGCAAACACATGGTTTGATACACAGACCTTGTGTCTAAAGTCCTTGCCTGCTGCAGTTTCCTGCAAAGTTTAGCGGGCCAGCCTCTTTCTGGTGGCCACTCTGGGATAAACACATAGTCCGCTTCACTTGTCAGTCCAGCAACCAGAGACAAATACCTAAAACCCCAGACACTTCAAATTAAGTAAATCTTCACATTTCTATCAACATCCACAAAAATGTGGCTCATATAAGACAAGATGTAATGCTGAGTGTAGAATGCAGGTCAAAAACCATGTCAAATTGTAACACACAAGGTTATTACAAATGACTACATTATGGTTAAATGTATTTTGAATGAACAATATGTCTACAAACTATACATTAATAGCGGAAACACAGTTTAGAATAAATCTGGCTTTAATCCCACGCATGCACAGTCAGTATCCCATTTAGCATTTGTTCCCATGGACAGACTTCCAACCTCTATTATTCACAAGATGCCCAGCTCAACTTGTAGCCAAAGTACCAACTATCCTCACTGAGGATTTTCATGGTTTTCCTTAATCCCTCCAGCCAAATGCCAAAAAATTACATCAAATGAGGCCACAACCATCCCATTGCACATCCCTTCCAAATCATTTTTCAGTATCATTCTGCCATTCAGTGCTATTAGTCTGAGCCGCTGAGAGAACCATTACACAAACTACAAACAAATAATTAAATTACGTACACTACTAGCAATCCTGACAACATTCAACCAATACAGGAATTCATCTCAAATTTTTTACAAACTTTGCTTCATTTGTATAATGGTTTCCCAAACACTAATGTTTCAGGTCACAGAAAGTTAAAAAAGGGACATAGCAACGTATTTAACACAAACCCATACAAAGAGTCCAGGAACAGCTCAACCTTTCTGCAGTATACCTACCTCCACAGTCCAAAGAAAAGTGAAAAGGCCAATACTTGGGAAAATCATACAACAGCAAATACAGGTGACCTCCTGTCTGGACAAGAATGACTGAACATGTACCTAGAGCCCACCAGAATGACAGTGGCCTGTCAAGGGCCCAGGCAAAATAAGACACTGGGTGTACTTAAGACCCCATCAGAATGGCAGTGATACAGCAAAGGCCCCAACAGAATGAAAATGGTTGTAGCTAGGGCCCCAAAAGAATATGACACTGGTTGTAGCTAAGGCCTGAACAGGACATGCATGTGACTGTAGCTAGGATGCCAACAGAATATAACATTGGCTGTAGCCAGGGCCCCAACAGAATATAAAATTGGCTGTGGCTAGTAGCCCACCAGAATATGACACTGGCTGCAACTAGGGCCCCAACTCAATATAACATTGGCTAGAGCTAGGACCCAAATAGAACATGGGCTGTAGCTATGGCTCCAACAGAATATGACATTGGCTGTAGCTCAGGCCACAACTCAATATAACATTGGCTGTAGCTTGGGCCCAACAGAATATAACAGTGGCTGTAGCCAGGGTCCCAACAGCATATCATATTTGCTGTAGCTAGGGCCTGAAAAGGATACAAATGTAACCATAGCTACACCCCCAACAGAACCAGCCCCAACCACCCAGTCACAGAAGGTCAGTTTCTGGATCCAAGCAGTTTGTAACTTTTTAACTTCTGTAAGTCAGTTTCCCTGTATCTGTTTACATGCCGAATCCAACTGTTTCTATGTTTCAAAATTTTGTCCAATATGTGTTCTGCTGTTAATTATTTCAATATGTTCAATTTTATTCATGTCCATTCAAGTGTATTTTGCCATTTGTCTCAGCCACTGTATTTCTGGCTGTCTTTTTTACCTTAAATTCTATATAAAAGTGCCAGTAATATTAGGGCATTATAATTTGTATTCCTGTGTGTTTCTGAACTGTTGATACCTTAAAAGCTCTGCTGATACAGCTTACCACTTCTGAAAGGTTAGAAATATCTGTACAAAGATCAATTACTTTTACAAAATGCAAAGTTGTGAAATATTCCATAATGTAAAAAAATTTCTTGTCCTTTGTTTGGATACCAAACTGCTGACTGTCACTTCACAATGTATAAATTTCTGCAGGGCAAACTACTGTACAGGTTACCTTCACTCACTGAAGTTCACGTGAAACAGAAAGACATTTTCAAGCTTGATCAGCTGACTACACTGTAAGTTCCTCTATACTGTAAGAGCAAAACATCTACATGAATCATTGTGTCAGACTATCAGTGAAGCAATTTTGTTATGTGGAAGTTATGTTTAAATCACATTTTTGGAGTCATGTCTCCAAACTTAACATGAGAGAATCACAAAAATCACAAAACATCAAACCTCACATGAGACATGCATCACTAGTGGCTGGAAACATACACAAAGTACATGCTTGAGGTTCTCACACTGTGATGTGAAGTTTGTGGCATACAAACCAATTTCATTAGAAAAAGACTACCCTATTCTGCATTCTGACACACACTGATCATCAAAAATCAAGTGTTCTGGGATGTTATGCCATATTGAATTATGAACAGTTCCATATTTTCCACTTGACAGTTGACACAGAGTAGCATCCCAGAGGACTTGAATCTTCATGAACACCATTGTCAGAACCTCAAATCTTGCACATCAATTGTCATTATATCCACTTCAGTCACTGTACAGTATTACAGTTGTGCACAGCCCCAGGATGCTAGCATTCCATTTCCACTGAAAATGCATGCATTATTCAAGGTTGTCACAATCAGTGCACAGGAAATGTAACCGAATGATAGATTTCCAATACATTTAAACACACAACACTTCTTTCTGGGGACAGAAGTGGCAGTTTTAACATCAGTCATCAAGGTCAATAGTCAAGGGAGCAGATGGCATGCTCTAAACTGTATGTCCCATTCTAAAAATACAGTATGTGATCATTTTCCAAAAAAACTGTGTCTTTACTTTTAATAATAGATTACATCTACTCTTCCGTTCTGTGTACCATGACACATTCCAGAAGAAACGCAAACTGTTTAGCCATCACACCATCAAACACAGCATGTGAACAAATGTTATGAAGATAAGTCTGTTATGAATATGAGTTCTGACATCACCCTCGCAAACAAAGATTTACAGTGCAGTCTTCTGGGTTATGACAGTATATAAACTGGCAAGTGGTTAGCAACACTGCCTCTGTGTTCAGCATAGGAGTCATTCTATTGTGATGACAGACAAAAAAGCTCCTGCAAGACACTGCTAACCACACAGTATCATAACACAGATGATCATAACCCAAGCCTTTCAAGAGGGTACTGAGCTGCAGAACTTAATGAAACAAAAGATATCATTACACTTAAACCCCATATTTCAATAGTATGTCCTGCTAATAATTAATATTTTTTGCCCACATAATGTTGCTTGTCATCTTACTTTCATGACACAACCAAAGCAACATCAGAAAAGAGGCTACTGCAATTAAGGTCCCAGCTGGGATGACAGTGGTTGCTAACACCACAAAAACTGCATAGTTTACACATATATGGCATATGAAGAATGCCATACATTACTCCAAAAGAGAGAAAATCTGTTACTGCAATAGCATTCGAAAATGAAGGCAGAAATACAGATAAAATAACCTGAACAAGCAAAATACAAGCTTTCTTAATTTGATTTCAATGACCAGCCACTCTAAAGATGATCTACATCAAAAAGATGTTGACATGAGCATGAAACATTGTTAAAAACACAGGAGGACAACAGCACCTGGAGAAACACCTGCCTTGGTAATGAATCTGCATGTCTGTGGCAAGATACCACAGCACACCCTCACAGATATACTGTAAAGCTAACAATATTAGGCTACAATGTGCAAATAGTTTAACTGTAATTCACGTAATGATCACATAGAATTTGCGCTGCTGAAAGAAGTTAAATCCCATAATTGCTAGCAATAACAGTAAAATAAAGCTTTCAAATAATTACAGGAAGTCAATATTATGAACACACCTCACGAAGACACCACCGAACCAGCCATCAGTCAACAAAACTGTGCCAAAATGACAAACACACCAGTGAAAATTCATGCTGTTAGGAAGGTCAAGTCAGTAAGAAGCATAATCAGTGCTGGTAACTTGTTACTGGGGTAACTGTCAATTACTGCCACCGGTAACTAAAATAGCATGGTAACTTGTATATATATCTTGCCTGCTCCAACTTGTTGCAAAGTTTGGTGGGCCAGTCTCTAGGGGGTGGCATTTCAGGCACAAAAACATAATCTGCCTCACTAGTCAAAGCAGTGACAATAGCCAAATACCTAAATGGGAAAATATTAATGTTACTATAAAAACATTAAAAATACAAGGAACTATCAAGTAAAATACATTCTGCACATGTAACCAGCTTCTATTTCATCACAAGTTCATTAAATTCAATTATGTCATTACTAATTTACACCAATTCCATATAGAACAAGGACCATCTTAAACACTTATGTATGAATTTAAATAGCCTGCTGCTGTGTGTGGCATGGCCTTTTAGAAGAAATCTGTACTGTGGCTCTTGCAACCCATCATTTCCATAAGAATGTTAGCACATACAGTTGTAAATCAAAGAAGAGATACATAAAAACTACATCTCAATAATAAATAGCTGCCATATGGCAGCTAGATGACACAAAAACGCTACCTGCCTGTCATCTCTGAATAACAAGTGAGGTTTCATACCACCTACTACAGTCGGGCCTGTGTCTTATACATAATTGCTGTTTGCAACTCATTCGACTTCAACTGAACAGAATGATATTTGCTTCACAGGACAATACAACCCTCTAAAGAAAAACTGGTAAAGAAAATCATAGCAACTGTTCTACACATCCATAACCACAATTTCACATAGCACAATTTCAAAATCAAAAACAAATCCCACACTGTAGCAGAATCAGTTACGCATTTGGTGCATCAACATTACATTTAATAAACCTAGTGTCATTGTTATGAAGTAATCTGGAATGTCAATTATTTGTCAAAAGCAAGATACTTAGGAATTTGTAATGTTTAGACCACAGTTAAAATAAACAGAATGACATACCATCAGCAAGGATAGTTGCTTTTTCATTCGGGACAATAAACTGTTGTGACAAGGAACAGCATCAAAACACAACATTTTGGATACAAAGAGTTAGGAAGTTATGCTGTTGAATACAGACTGACAGACACAGACAATCATCAAGAATGTCATTATCCTCGAGGTAGCGTGCTGGTGCAGTCATGAAGCACAACCTGATTCTGATGGTCTACACCCATGTGTTACATCTAGAAGGTAGGAAGGTTTCCTTCTGAATTGACCAAGATTTATGGTGGTTGTGAACAGTGATGCAGGAAGCAACTAGGTAACTTGCCAGTTTATGATGTGTTGGTAACCTCACTACTCATTTTACTGGTGTAATATTTTTTAGTAATATATTGTCTGTATTGGAATTAACTTCATTTACAGTTACTCTCTTTCTCTCTCTGAACCTTATGCCTTTGAGCCTAGCATAAGGAAGACTGAAGGATCTGATCTTACACCATCCCTGTACTGTTTATTTATGTGAGATGGTGGCACGCTACCAGATTGGGTCCCCAGACTACGAGTTTGACAGCCTGATTCTTACCCCAGTAGGCACGAAGTCTGATGCTCCAGAACCACTATAAAGTACTGGAGGGTTAGACCCATTGCATCACAACTGTCATGGTTCAGTAGGACGTACTCCTGGTTCATATTGGGGAGGTCCCAAATTACAATCCTGAGACCTTCATGATTTTCCTCAGTCCCACCAGACAAACAAGGGGAGGCACTTCACATTAGGCCATGGTCACTTCCACATCCTTTCCATTTCATTCTTCATTAATCACCCTATCATCTGACACCATACAATCTGTGCTCTCAGCAGTGTTGTTACACAAACCATTTATGAAGTAAGATCATGTACCAGAAATTAGGAATTATAAATGACTGTTAATACAGATTTTGCTCTATCTAATATGAAAGTAATAGATTTAAACCCTTTAGTAGTTTATCTGCAATTCTGCCTTATCTGGTGCATGAAACATCCACTTTTGTTGGCTAATGAACAACATAGGCTGAGTGTAAAACATGGTGTATGAATGGTGGGATCATCACAATATGACTAGTCTATTAGCAAGACATCAGAACCACTTTTGGTTAGCTACTGAATAACAAAGACTGAGTGCACAGTGCAGTGCATGAAGAGTGGGATCATCATCATAACATGACTATTAACAAGACATCAAAACTACTTTTGAAAAAACCTGTGAGTGAATAATAAAGACAGTACTTCATTCAGTGCTAATGCATTCAAGTTATTTCAGCTAAAATGCATACGTATAAATTTAACGTTGTCCATATTCCATGCAATACATTGACTATATGGTATTCAATCCAAGTAACTGCACGTGTGACCATAAATATTGTTATTTTATTATGCTCCTGCTACATGTTTTGGCCCCTACAGGCCATCTTCACGGAGGTCATTTACAAAGAAATACATTTATAATACACCCTGTCCAAGATGTGCACATGTGCAGTTAAAATACAGTGTTATCAATTAAAATGTTGCTAAAAATGTACAAAGTGTAGATTAATTACACGCATTTTACATCTCTTAATAATTTCATGTTTAGTTGCAGACAAACATCTATGTCACTACTGTCATCTACATTCAAAGGGAGTAATATCACTGTGTTGGCTGTTGATATTTATACCAAAGTGGATCATTGAGTAATGGGTCTGTGTCTGTGCAAGCATTCTTACTGGCACAGACACAGACACTGTACTAAGTGATACACTTTAGTATAAACATCAACACCCAACACAATGATGTTACTCCCTCTGAATGAGTATGACAGTAGTGACAGATATTTGTCTGCAACTAAACATAAAATTATTAAGTGATGTAAAATAACTGTAATTAATCTACATTTTACACATTTTTAGCAACATTTTAATTGATAACACTGTATTTTAACTGCACATGTGCACATCTTGGACAGGATGTATCATAAATGTATTCCTTTGTAAATGATTTCCCTGAAGATGGCCTACAGGGGCCGAAACATGTAGGAGGTGCATCACAAAACAACAATATTTATGGTTACATACACATTAGTTGGATTAAATGCTGTATAGCACACGTACAGTTTTAAATCCTAACCTTTCCAAAAACCTGGTGCTGTATAATGACACAGGAATTCCAATGGATAATTTTAATCAAGGAAAGAACAATACTGGTTGTACTGTTATGAAACTGAACAGTGTATCAAAATACACACAATGAAATCCCAGACTAGTAACCACTCATTTAGTGAAATACTGTACGTAAGTGAATAATTTTTCCAGTCCCAGCCAGACTCCAATACAGGCCCAACAATGTAATATGTTAAACATGTAGCAGATTTTAATTCAGTAAACAACTCCCATTTACTAACAACGATTTTTTACCTTTCAGAACACATATGTCAATTCAGTGTGACTGTGGTCAACAATGGATATTCACGTTCTCTCTCTACTAGAAATCACTAGCACACAATCATGTTTACTCATACATTACTAAATATTTTATATATTACTTATTATGAATTACACATAGGTATTCATTTTGCAGTAACAGTTTCTACAATTACTTATCTAATAAGGCCATTTCATCATACTTATATTCAGCATGTCTTATCAGAAAACAAACACTACCTCCATATAATTTTGTATAACTAACCCATGTAGTGCAAACCTCAATTTAGGGAACAAAAAGAAATTCCTCACAGATTCGCTAACCTTCCACATCCTGCCTAGCCCTACCATGGTCTGTAAATTGTACTTGTGGCTGTCCTCATGATCTGCACACAGGTTGCTGTCAGCTCACTAAGCAGCGCACAACCCAGTAAAACACTTTTCAGTTACACACCTGTTTGGTCAAGTACTTTCAAATTCCAAAAACTCACATGATCCATTGACACCACTTCACAGCTTGCACTTGCTAAACACTTCTTACACTTCACTTGTACTTTTTTTTATTCCTTAGTACAGTCCAATGAGTACTCAGTTCTTTCCCAGCGGTACAGCAGCCAGGGCATGTGGCTGCCCACTCACCTGCCAAGGTTAAGAATATGTGGACCTATACCTCTGCTCCCCCATATGCCTTCATGGCATGAACAGGGACTACCTGCCCTTTAACTTTTAAGTAAAATGTTTCCCCCAAAAAAATGGCCTGTCCAGTTGATGTGGGTGAACCTAACTCCTGCACTTATCTACTGAGTTCCAGACGAGGGGACATTACAAATCACTGAGAGTCATTTTGGTACCACAGACATCAAAAGGAAAAGCTGCTCAAAATCAAGTCTAAGAGGTGACGAACAGTTTCCTGTCCACTTTCACTTCTGGCTCTATATCATGTAACTATGCACTATCCTGTCCACTTTGTCCCAAACAGTCTTGCATAAATTGTGGTTTTACAGTATTTACAACCTCATTACAAAAGTTACTTTTTTCTAGTAGATCACACACATTTGTCAGTGCAGTGGAACTTCCATCCATTGTTTCTGAAGGGACAAAAAAAAGCCAATAAGAGCAGGAATACAACAGTTGCAGAAGAGTTTTAAAGGTATCATATTTATAGGGACCACAATAAATGAATGACACAAGCAGGAAAACAATGCACAGGGGAAAAATGGACAGAAGTTTCGTTGCACTTATGCAGAAAATTACTGTCGAGTCATCTCTAGTCATACACCACATGCAGCCTATTTCAGTCATTTGTTTGGTGGTAGCAGGTTTTACATGTCTTATTGTTAGTGCTGTGCAGTTGTCAGTAGAAGTTACCAGCACATTTTAAAGACTGACGCAAGCAACTTTTACATGTCAAATTAACAATAATAAAAGGAACTGTACAAAAATGAAGACTAATATTAAGTGCACAGACTGATAATATCAAAATTCCAAACACTGGTAAAAATATCATTAACAAAAAATGAGTTATTTGCCCCTTTCAGCTTTAAGAATGCAATAAATACAACTTCTTTCTCACATGCTGCATTTGAGACATTTAACAGCATCACAAAACTCTGGCTTGGAAGCAAAACCCTGCATTTAAACACTGTCAGCTAGAAGTTAACTAGGGATTTCACTAATATGGTAGCTGAGTTAACAGTCTGTCTTCACATCCTGCCATCTGGTATAATGAGGTGCACAAATTCGCATTCCTACTGTGATCAATAGAAGCTACACGCCTATGAAGGTAAAGTACAGGCATATGGAAAAGTGATGGTATAACTCCACTCATTCATAACCTCACAACTAGTGAACATCAGTGATAACGTTCATGCACGGGCTGCTTTAACCCCAGGGAAGGAGCTGAAAGTACCCAAAAAGGAGGAGGCTAGGTGTGCACCAGAATCAGTGTGAACATGTTGGAGAAGGGCCAACCTCTTGCCACCTACCAGAAATAAGTCATCCAGCCCACAGCCCAGTCAATACGCCAGCTGTTATGAGCTCCTTACGCTCCTACAATTGCACAGTATTTCGAGGGGGCGCAACTGTACAAGCAGACTTCTCACCCCATACAACAAATATTGAATGGCTAAGAATAACAGACACGCACATTCTGACAGTGTGGGTAAATAAAATTTCACCTGCTTCAATGTGCTCTACCATCAGTACTTACCCACAGTGCCTGCCCATCACTTCCATAATAAATGTACGTTGATGGGAATATGCAGTAGAAGCAATCGCATCAATTGCTTCAGTGATGCGATGCAAAGCAGAGTCTGTACCGACTGTCATGTCGGTGCCACAGAAATCATTGTCTATAGAACCAACCATGCCTGCAATATGCAGATGCGCAAATTTTGTCTGCTGATCCTTCGTTATCTGACCTAAAATTGAGGAAATTTATTATTCAGTTCAACTTTACTTGCATTCATGAAGAAATTAAGAGGTGATTGAGGTCACGGAATGCTTGCTATCATTCAGTGCAGGATCTTTTGTCTTATAGCTTGCTCTCCAAAAATATAAAGATTAAAAATGTACATTAGTACAATTTTGCCTGTTGTTTTGTATGGGCATGAAACTTGGTCTCTCACACTGAAGGCAGAACATAGGCTCCAAAACAGAATGCTGAGGAAGACATTTGGGCCTAAGATGGAAAAGATAACAGAGGAGTGAAGAAGACTACATAGTGAGGAGCTTTATGATCTGTACTCCTCACAGACTATTATTCAGGTGATCAAAACAAGAAGAATGAGATGGGCAAAGCATGTAGCATGTTTGGGGGCTAGGAAAGGTGCATACAGGGTTTTAGAGACGAAAACCTGAGGGAAAGACACCACTTTGAAGACATGGATATAGATGGGAGGATATTAAAATGGATCTTCAAGAAGTAGGATGGGATGCATGGACTGGATTGATGTGGCTCAGGATAGGGACAGGTGGCAAGCTTTTGTGAACACAGTAATGAACCTTTAGGTTCCATAAAATGCAGGTAGTTTCTTGACTAGCTGAGGACCTGACTTTGCTCCATGAAGTCAGTCAAAGTGTCTGTCAGTCAGTCAGTCAGTCAGTCAGTTACAGTTCGACTTCAAGTAAATTTTCAATGAATGAGTAACTCTAAACTATAGATTAATGTTATTGTGTGCTATGAGAATATGTGTTTTATGTACAAAACTAAAACATGCACACACCGTATATAAAACAGCACAATTTCTCTCCCTCCTAGATGTCTTGGCAAGTACATCGCCATCATCAGGGAGTATAACACATCAAGTTATTTACAACATGTTAGAATATGATACAATTACAGCACTAATATACTTTTGTATCATACTGATACCCACAGCAACACTTATATAACGTCAGATGCAGTAAAACCCAGTAAAATAGTATATGCATAGTTAAAAGGCTATCTATTTGAAATAATGCTGCAGGAATTGCAGCAGAAAACAAACTTCTAAAACTGGTGTTGATATGTATGTATTTGGGAGTTACGTGGTTAATCCTACAGATCTTATTAAACCATACAGTTGCATTAGTTTTAAATAATTTTTCTCTGGTGTTTTTATGGATATAAACTATCTTTGCTTGTTGAGCACTTACTAAATTAATGTTGTTGAGTCCATGCAAAAAGAATATGTGTTTTATTTACAAAACAAACATAGACACACAACCGATTTCAAATGTGCATAGTAGGTAGGAAGCTACCTCCTACACAGAGCACTGCACCACACAATACAGGGAAAAGATCCATAATGGATCAAGAATAAGATTAGATGTTCGTACACAATGGCAAAACCTACGATATACCAAGCATATACAATTTTAACCATATATTAAAAGATCTTGCATTTTTTAATTCAGCCGCAGATATCACCACAATATAATGTGTATTACTGTCATAATATATTTTACACTAGTGAGTTTTAAACACTGGTGTATAGACTCCGTGAAGATGGCTGAGTTCTGCCGAAACAAGTACGAGTAAAAAAATGACTGTATTGTTGTGTATGTCAGTACGCATATGTTGGTTTCATAAATAAGAAATGTGGTCACAATGCACAGAATAAATAACGTTAAAGTAAGTTCAGATGTTACTAAATAGTGCTAAATAAGATGGCAAAGGATAGGCTAGTTAAGTGTACAGTGACAAGGGACAATGATTACATAACGTTAACTAGAAACAACCAACGTGGAATCTCTGCTTCATGGCACTATCCCAAAATTTGCTTGGTCAGACAACAAACCCACCAAACCTACAATCCAGAGCTAGTGCCCTGCTGTGTTTGAACCAGACATCTCCTGATACATGTCAGACATGTTACTATTACGGCCAACTTTGACGAGACTGTACTAGAAACATATGCTAGAAACACAGTAATTCAGTCACTTCTGCACTACTTTCACTTCTCAGGTGACACTGATGAAGATACCAGTCTTCTGGGATATGACACTGTGTAGACTAGTACAAGACACCTTGTTCTAGAGGAATGTATTGCCTCCAACAGGGTAGTCTAAGAACAGTAAACCACGTGAAACAGTGACCATGACATAGATGTAGGATAGGCAATTAAGAGCAGTGGGCCAGTGTAACTCACGGTAAATGCAATGGGCAGGATTACAAATGGAAAATGCATGGAAGATAAAAAGAGAATTTTTGGTGTGCATGGGGGGGATGCAAGAGAAATCTGAGGTGTGCAGGGAGAACCAGGGTCTGCTTTATCGTCACTTACGAAAGAACATAAAAAGCTCCAGACAAGACAAAATATAACTATCATATTATTACTATTCTTCATATTGGCACCACCGCTGTCAACACGATCATGTAGTGGATTCAACCAGTCATCACTTAACATACAGACCGTTAACGTTCCACAAGTGGGGGGGTAGGGGGGCAGCCATGCTGCCATTTACCCAAAAACCACCATGTCAAACAAGTTAATGTTACTGCTTAAAAATTGGGTCACATAAAGATGTAATGTTGGTGTGTAATGTGGAGTGTTGGTGACACGTGCAGCAAGAACATGACACCAAATATCAGACATATCACAGTGTTATCTGCCATCACAAATTGGTATCCACAGATTATTCAGTAATGCTGCATGTGTCATGATATGACAGGCAACTGCTGCACCAGAAGTGGCTTTGATGCATACTGCAACTGCAAGCACGACTGTTGCAATTTCTCGTAAGATGTAACAATACATGTCACATATCTATACCTTTTTCTTCTTCTTGCCCTGTATAAATACAGAAGATGTGTGATGCATGACACATGTTCTTTATTTTTTTTACTCTGAAGGATGTTACTGTTTCGGGGTCTGGGAGACACTTCGCATTTACATACACAAAATCCTCCCCTAGCTTAGACGGTCAGTGACCAAATATGGTCATAAACACCAGCAAACGCCACTTCTAGCTTTGCCAGTCCACAACCAGATATGGCCATAAACGACAGCATCTTGGCTTCAACTGCACCTTGTAATTCACATGGACCCTCAGGGCACGACCACAAATTGGTACTGTTTAAGGAGGATGCTAGAATGCCTCAAGAGAAATTTCACTATACTGTCCCTTACTCGAAGGAATGCAGTTGACGACACAGCATGGGTACAGTCCCTTAACACTCATTACAACGGTAGGAGCAAACCAAATAGAACTTGTCAAAAAAATAAGTCTCCATCACTGTATGACCCTCTTTGCACTGGGTGCCATTTGTTAGGCGTTTTGTTTATAACACACCTAAAGTCAAATTAACGCACAAAGAACACTACTGAAAGAAACGGTATTATCTCACACGCACAAAACACGACTGTACTTCAGACTCGTGTATTTTTAAGTGGAATACCTCCGTCACTGTCACAAACAAGGGATGCTCAGCATTCCCCACTGCATACAACCGCCAAGATCAACTTCACACTCCTCAGTCACTACCAGTAATTTCTACCTCAGTCTGTATCAGCCTGATTCTCACTGTTGGTTCTTGCTCTAGTTAACTTCATGTTCTACAGCCCTCCAGACTTCTCCTACTTTCAGCAATCCACTCATACGTATCAACTGCTGTATCAACCTTTACCACTGATAAAATAAACCATCATATCATTCTTCATTGCAAGCATGGCTGTGAAATTGAACTTATCACTTTATGTAGCCCAAACTTACCCATCAGCTCCTACTCAGTCAACAGTACTGTCTACGACCCCAACCCACCACCACACTGGGACACAACAGGTTCACCAAGGAGAAAATATCCAAAAACAGAAATACAGAAATGAAGAAAAACCATTCTGTTGGTGGAATCCACAGTCTTTTATAAGTATGAAAATATATTAAAAGTAAGGGGCAGGAGTGGATAGTCTGAGGAACTCCAATATAACAGTATGCGCATACTGCCCATGTTGCCACTTTCTTTCTGATATAATGATGATGGTATGATACTCACCACTCTGCACCAGTTCTTCAAGCAAACTTGACCATTCTGAACGAAATAAGTTAGCACCTGTCAAAGAACCATCACCACCAATCACCACCAAGTTTGTTATGCCCCGTGACACCAAATTCTTTGCAGCCTTTAGACGGCCAGACCGTTCTCTGAACTCCTGGCAACGTGCGGAGCCAATTATTGTACCACCCTGTAAAGTTGTTCAGTTCAGCATTTGAAAACAATTACAAGGTGCACATTCATCACTGACATTATCCTCCCTAATGACAATATTTTTTTAAATAATCGCAATGAAAGCATCAATCTGTTGACAACAGAGACATGGCCTGGGAATGACACAGCAAACTGCTTGTCTAACACA
Organism: Coptotermes formosanus; assembly: GCA_013340265.1. NCBI lineage: Eukaryota > Metazoa > Arthropoda > Insecta > Blattodea > Rhinotermitidae > Coptotermes > Coptotermes formosanus. The sequence continues at coordinate 900,395 of BLKM01005504.1, read as the reverse complement.
AATCCCACCCAAAGCTGGTCTCAAACCCAGGTCTGCTTTGCTGGATAACTCTGTACTTATCACAAACAATAAAATAAAGTTTAGGAAAAATGTGCAGCAGCAGTTTTTTTAAACAGCAATGTATACAGACAGGACAAGAGTAGGGAAAATTTAGTGACCCACATCTGTACAGACTTCTGTCACAATCAAAGTTTTGCACTGTTTGCAGTTGCTGGTTTCTTCACGCCTGCATTTCATTACCCAAATAATACTTTCTGATGAGTAAGATTTAAAATTTACTGGCCATGCATCATATTATTGTAATGGCTGAATGTTCTTCCTCTCCCTCCTCCTCCTCCGGGGGGGGGGGGGGGGGGGGGGGGGGGGGGGGGGGGGGGGGGGGGGGGGGGGGGGGGGGGGGGGGGGGGGGG
>BLKM01005504.1:739495-899945 GCA_013340265.1 Coptotermes formosanus | reverse complement strand
CCCCCCCCCCACCCCGCCCGCCCCCCATCCCCTCCCCCCTCCCCCCCCCCCCCCCCCCCCCCCCCGCCCCTTGCCTCCCCATTACTAAAACTCCCACCCTAGAGCAAAGACGTAAAATGAACTTTTAAAACCCCTCCGCCTGGATGATGAACTGTTGGCCCTAAATTTGAATATGGCCACCAACCCTGCAGTATAGTGACATTTGCAACCCCCTATTCCTGGAATATTGTTTAAGAAACTCATTATTATGCAGTACACTACATCCTCTTGTGACTACTCCATAAATTCAAAGTCAGCCTAGTCACAGATTTTTCCTAAATTAGGTATACGGCTTCTGCAATACTGTCAACACTGTTGACTGGCCACAGTCCACTGTCTTATTGATATCATTTCCAGATAAACATGTCACTGTATGTAATCTTCATTTTGTAGTAACTACATGATATTTTGTCACTTTTATTTGACAAAAACCACATACAAAATTCACTGTCAGTTATATCACACAAACTGAGATCCTCTGCATCTGTGCTTACTGACAAGCCGCTGCTTATGCACAGGGTTACAGAAGATTGACAGAAAATAGAGACGAAACAGCTTGTGGCTTGAAAGCATGCAACAGAAAAACAAATGACATCATATGAATTACCATGAAATACCGTCAGTCTTTTAGACTTTTGGATAGTAGAATGGTTAACTATGTCCCAACTAACACATGCTTAAATCTAGTTTACTAGTACATTTTAAACACTGGGAAATAAAATGTTATCCGTAATTTGCACGTGCCCATACGCATGACTGTGAAAATGGATCACAAAATGATCAGGCCTTACATAAAAAGACTGCAGTTTAGTTTCTGATTACACATTTTGTCATGCAGACAAATTTGACAGTGTATGTAAAATGACTGACATGGACTGCAACAAAAATAAACTGAACTTCAAAATTAAGAAACTGAAGGTTACACATTTAATTAAAAACTGAGAATGAAAATGTGAACCATTTATGAAAATTTCACCACAGTACCTGGCCACTGTTTAGCCATGGCTACCACATGTAAGTACGAATACAGACCGAACTTCGTAACGAGGATTCTAGTCTTGCAGGATGTGACAGTGCCATTGGCCATTGGATGAGTAGTTCCCGACATTTTGAAGGAACGTAGTCCCTTCATCTCTAAGGGTATGTGGTCCATGCAAAATTCCAAAACAGGTTACACAGTGAGCATACACAGACAAGGCCTGACCAGCTGTTGCTGCCACAAAAGGTTAGCAAATCTAGAACAGGTGTATAGCTGGGGCACTGGCAAGGGGCATAATCTGAAGTGCTGTGGAGGGCTAACCACAAACTGGTGACCAAGGGACTTGCGAGTTCAGGACAAGCAGAATGGAGAATGAGATGGAAGAAACCCAACAAGTTAGCAATGGTAGATGACATATCTAACCACGACTACCACATTAAAATCCAGGACACCAAAATCCTCTCCACCAAACCTAACTGCATGGACCAGCTAATCAGGGAGGCAAGTAACATGGAGCTCCATCCCAACAGCATGAACAGAGAGGCTGGCCTAATCGGTCACGGAAACATCTATGATGTGTAGGAAGCCTCTCAGAGATGGTCCTTCCCACATCTCCTTTCTCCACATACCTTCCTCCCCAGTGGACACTTCATACTGCCCACACAACCTAACAACCTTGTCCTCCTCACCTTCTCACCTCAACTGTACCCAGTTCCAACTGGCCCTCTTCAGGGTCCCTATATTATATACAGAGGAACGTTTTTGTTGCTGGACCACTTTCCATATGCCAGGTGATAAAGGAACTGCACAGTGACCAAGCGGGCCAGTTGTGTTGCCATGCTCAGTCAAGCGATGGAAACTATTTTCTGTGTAATTTATCACCACTTCTCCTCACATCTCTTGCCCCATTCTGCTTTTTCTGAACCCACCAGCCTCCCAGTTGGTCACCAACCAGTGACCTGCCCTCCAAACTTCTAATTACCCTCCTTTTCAGAGTGCCAGCTGTATACCTGAGCCCCTCCCACACATTGTGGCTCACAAACTTTCCTGACCAGCAACAACAGATTTGACCTTGCCTATACATCCCAGATATTTCACCTGTTCTGGCATTTTTCTTGAGCCAAATACCCTTGAAAATGACGGCACCATGTTCCTTCACAATGTTTGGAACCACTCAACCAAAAATGCCGCATCACATCCCCAGTGACTGGTATCGTCAATGTCACTGCAGTGAAAATATCAACACCCACATATTTCATAATATTAGGAAAGATGACACGAGAAAAACCACATTTTTAAATTTTCTACGGCATGTATGATATTGCCTTAATAGACTTTACAACAAACAGACATTTTCCATCAAAGAGCTCAGCTGATGTGTGTAACGTATTAACACCCTGTGTTCCAAGAGATAAATCCTACCTTGTGAATAATAGAAGAGACAGAAGACCACGTTGCTTCAACAATGTTATCTCCACCATCCACCATTCCCTGGTAACCTTCCTTAATGAAGAACACTTTGCAGCCCAAGTAAATCCCCATTCGTACTACAGCCCTGACAGCAGCATTCATACCTGCAACCAGCAGAAGTATTACATCATATAAGGGGAAATAAAAATTTCCTTTTACTTCCCAATAGTACTGAATGCAAATTTTAAAGTTTGCTCAACTGAAATGCTTGTATGTGACTATTTTCTTCTTCACTACCAAACAATAAATTGAAATAATCACCGCAAAATCCACTCTCATGGGAAAGTCAGTTTCTTCACTTGAAAGTCATATAGCAATCCAGGGTGATTAAATAAAAATAAACATATTGATGTCCAAGATTAACTGTAAAGATAAAATAAAACTGTCTTTCCTGTTTCACACAGGTGAAAAAAATTCATGGCAAGAATGAAGATTATACATGTCTGAAAATAAATCACCATGAGTATTTCAACCTACAAGAGGTGACTGTAAAGGGTAAAGTCATACTCACATACTTGGCTTCACAGTCCGTACAACTACTACTGTCAACAGGTTTAAAGTATGGGTCAGAGTGCTTGAATGAGCAGCATAAATGGAGGGAGGAAAAAGCTGTATCCCTAACAGTATGGCTGGAAAATCATAGAGAAACTGACAGTTGAGACAGCAAGCAGGAGGTCGATAAAACTGAAATGGACACCATGAAAATAACTAAACTCATCAAATTTGTGAATTCTTTGTCTAATAAAATAATATTAATATAATTAAGGCAAAACTACATCTCAGGGGCCATACTTGCCCCCGTCTTCAGGCATGCATCTAAAACATATTAATTGTAATCTATTAGACAGCGGAGAAAGTCCACACAGCTAATGAGTTTCATTACGATACGCCATTGTCAGAACATCAGAGAAAACCATGAAAAGAGTTCGCAAGGATTTGAACAGGATTCAAATAGGGTCTCTGGTACTGCACAGTTGAACAGGTCCGGTAAGAACAGAAGTTTACCTTAACAACTGTACCAGGTAGTTTGTTACTATTCTATAAGAATGTAATAAATGTAAAAGGATTTCTTGCAAGTATTTATTTAATGACACTGTAAGCTGGTAAGATCATATACTACAGACAGCAGATGAATGAAATACAAGTAGAGGACATCAGTGGACCGACACTCGCAAGGGAAAAGGGAGTAAAAAGGGAAAGCACTCCCTGTACAGGTCTGGACAGGCCCTGAGAGTTCCAGGAGGTTGAGGCTCCCAGAATTTCTAGACAATCAGCATATGAAGGTGGTATGGGTGTCAGCCCTATGCACTGGCTGCCTTTGCCCCCCCCCCCCAGGAAATATTCCTGGTACTCATTTCTGTTAAGAGGCTGAGTTCAGCCCAGGGCCATACTGCAGCTTGAAGAATTATGTCAATGAAAAATTCCGATGACATCAACAGGAATCAACCCCGTAACTTTCCAGCTTGTAGCAGAGTGCCTCAATCACCTGTACTAGCAGGTGTCCCCAGGGAAAGGACAGCACTTGGAGAAACGTTTGTCCCAGTGTCACTTAGTCCACCACAAATCCCACATACTCTGGCCCTGGAATATATCAAGTCCTCCACACTAAGGGGCAAATAGTTTATTTCGTTCCACTCAATATTGGTACTTCTCATCACTAAAAACAAGTTCTACATATGAGTTTTTAGGTTTCTATACTGGTGTGGTTGGGACTCCATTCTTCTGGGATATGATGCTGCATCACTGGGTACCAGGTTCGTAACCTTGTGAAGGAATATAGTCCCGTCATCTTCAAGGGTATAAAAACTATAACTACCCACTGACACAGCATCATATCCAATAAGAAAAGAATCATCCAATTCTATACACCTATGTCTTGCAATCCTAAAAATATCTAGCCCCCTAGTATTTACATAAAATAATGTCACACCTAGGCATAAAACAAATGTTGACACCTACAAATTGTCCCTGTATGTAACAAAATAGATGGGCTTAATTTGTGATGAAAAAATGTCACTCTGTATGTGTAAGATCACTTCTTCATATATGGGGGCAATAATAAAACTGCCGGACACAGTCCAGGGCTGACGACCCATTCATTTTGCTTGTTATGTGGAACACACAACTGTGCGAGTTCACAGAATTCAACAGACTGCTATTTTGTAACATAATCAAAATTTATGAATGTAAATGTTAAGATAATCCTCAAATACATAATAATTTTCAAATGACAAGACCAAACGAAACAACACAAGGAGGAATACAAGACCGAACAAAACAACACGAGGAGGCATAAAAGCACTAACACCCACACAGGGCACTCAGGAAAAAAATTCAAAGAATAACCCTCAACAGAAAACTGCTACATACACACTGGAAAAGAGAAAGGGTGTTCCGCTACTCTGCAGTTAACATGCTTTTCTAAGTCTTTTCAGTTTTTAAGTACTTCTATGATGTTTTTTAAGTACTTTTACAATGTTTCTATGTTTTTATAATATTTTAACGCAAATTTTAACAGAATCTATGACTTTTAGTGTAAAGAAAAGTAACTTCACACGTCGTAATTTCAGCTGAATGAAATAAATTAAAGACAGCATACAGTACACAATATTATTCCCATATAGGGAATAACAGACACTGTACCTATTATACTTTCAAAAACTCTGTTAACATTTACTTTTATGTAAAAAAAGGGGAGGCCTCAACCTTTACATCTTCTTTTAGTTTTTGTATTGTGCACCAGATGATGACCACTCGTGGGCCGAAACAGGTAGTACCCACATATTATTATTATTATTATTATTATTATTATTATTATTATTATTACAAAGAAAAGTTGTGTTTGACTCGAAAAATTGATTAGTAAATCAAATACATACTTTCTGTGTCAAAGTCCTGTAGCAACCACTGACATCTACATGCCAAGCAGGATAGGCAACAAAGACAGCTAATGTAACATGTAAAATGGTTGCGAAGGAAAGGACTGTATTCAGAAAAATCACAGTGAAAGATACAGTGCAGTCACTTAGAGATGAGATGAACAAATATGAATTGTGTGACAGAACAGCATACTGACAGGGGGGATCTCCTTTCAGACTATAGAAGACACTGAAATTCTTATGGCAAAATGGACTGCTACAAGGTGACATGAATTAAGCCTCTCAGCCTAACCTCACTATAAACATCTGTTAAAGTTAAACTGCTGTCAATAAACCACAAAGTGAAACACTGAACTTCCTGCCACTAAAACAAACATCAAAGCCTGCACTCCATGATACAGATCAGTTTCTACCAACCAAATGAGAGCTGAAAGCCTGGCTTCTGCCTTGTATATACTTTTGTGTACTTACGGACACTAACATAAAACCTCAAAGTCTAACCTCTGTTAATTATACATCAATAAAACACAATCTCGAAGCATAACATTGATAAATATAACTACTTTTGTTACAGTTCAGTCTAAATCTTCTGTCACTAAAAAGAAATGTCAAGGCATAACATGCAGGGATTACACAATTAATTTTGGTTTTCATGTACCCTGCATACATGTCACTAAAAATAGAAATGTAAATTCATTTTCTGTCACTGAATTATCTTAATTTCACATTTCCAATTATAAGCTTGTTGTACTGTCATGTATTTCTGATATCATAATTTTAAGTTCTGGGAGTGCTCTGTTCACAACTCTGCTATGCATGATGTATGTAACATTGTATAAAAACATTTTTATGTGATAAGCACTGAAAATAAGGAGAATTTGGAGCAGACTTGCCTTGTTAGCAGGTTTGTGCATTGTGCTTTATTTATTCACCAAAGAATTACCATATCATTTACCCACTGCTGTGCAACTAGCTCTTGCAAAGGCACATGGTGTATTACACAACAGCCCATATCTGCCTACCTGTCTGTGTAGCTATGCTGGTATTGCACAACAAAGAATATACTTCAGCTTCGCTTTTCAGTTTAGTATTATCCATTCCATGAATCGTGATTGCAATCATATGCACACAACATAATTATGTGTTATAGATAACTTCAACCCTACTACGTGTTCCTGCGACAAACTGCCATCCTCAGGGAGGTGTCAGTACAAAGGAATACATAATATTAATACATCGTCATAGGCACAATTTGAAAATATAAAATATATAAAATAGCAGCTATAAATACAATGTGAATACTATGAGTACTGCAATGTTGACACGTTCTTGGTTAAAATTCAATGATGTGTCTTTGTTTACAATGCATGTCCTCCTCCTCCTCCTCCTTCAGGGCCCGTCAGCAGATGCTCTGGATGCACCTCAGCCTTAGTCTTATCGCACAGCCCTAAATACTCGATTAAGCACAGGTTCAATACTCCCACGCCTCTTATAAAGAGGCAAAGGTCCCTTACTGAAGCTGAGCTTATATCTTTTGGCTCAGCAAACAGCTTCCCAAAGAAATTATGGTGCTAACAAGCCAACACTTCGCAGCAGCAAACAATATGCTGCACTGTTTCAGTCTCCATCCTGCAAAAGCTGCAGGTTGGATCCCCATCAAACAGGCCCATAATATGCACGTGCTTCCTCACAGGAGCATGTCCCCTGAGGATTGCAACTGCCATTTTTAGTTGATGCCTATTTAATTTAAGCAGGTCTTCAGCTCTTCTCTTACATGGTCTACTAATAAAAAGTTTGCCATGTCTATGACCTGGTAAATCTTTCCAGGCAATACAATGTTGACAGTCCAGTTCTTCATTGCTTCTGTTGCTGAACACCTAGGTATTCCAAGAGCCGGCTCCGGACCAAGTAACGGTAAAGCTGGCAAGTTTGTCAGCTTCCCTACTGCCAGGAATGCCACGGTGCCCCAGCACCCAAACGAGGGTTACCTCATTCAGGCTAGCCAGCGCAGAGAGAGCATCCAGGCATTCTGCAACCAGTCCTGAAGTCACTTTTTGGCTGCTAAGCGCCTTAAGAGCAGCCTGGCTATCAGAAAAAATAAGGATCCACTTATGTTTATACACCCTTCTTATATTTTCACATGCACATTGAAGAATGGCACATATTTCGGTCTGAAAAACCGTGGCAAATGTACCCAAAGGGAAGCTAAAGCTTGTATTTGGTCTTATGCCATGTGTGAAGTCACATGTATACAAATGTCTCACCTCAACGATATCAGTCCAAAAGGATGAAGCCCCTGTGGTGTGTAGTGATGGGTCCTATGTAGTAAGGTGTACATCAAGATTACACTTGTATACGTATAACTACATGCACTGCGAACAAAGACATATCATTCAATTTTAACCAAGAACATGTCAGCATTATAATAGCCATAGTATCCATATAATTGCATTTAGAGCTGCTATTTTATATATTTTTATATTTTAACATTGTGCATGTGCGACCGACATACTCATATGAAATATTCCGTTGTACTGACGTCTCCCTGAAGATGGCGATTTACCCAGGAACATGTAGGAGGATTGAAGTTTATCTATAAGATATAATTCTATTGTGCGCACATGCTGGTGTGTATAAATGACTTGCTTGTTAGTTTCTAGAACTAATACTGACGTATTGTATCTGGCAAGTGTGATGTTATATGCTGATGAAGGGTATAACAATACAGAAAAGGAAAATGAGGTCACTGCTAGAGTGTTGAGATGCTGGCTAAGATGGACAACAAAATGAGCACTACTACAATTGGATATCATTTGAGTGTAATCAAACTGACAATTCATCACATCACAGAATATGAAGACGACGACAGGCATAATGTCACGACCAGTGTTCCACACAAACAGCTGGGGGAAGAAGCTTTTCTCTCATGCAGTTAATGCCTTCTGGAAGCTGCCCAGCCAACAGGATAAAATAAATGACATCTTTATATTGGCTGACGAAGTTCCAGGCGAATGATTCCCAGGTCTGGAGGAGCCTGATATGAAGGGAGTTTTCAGTTCCCATGCTGCCAAGCTAACTGAGGAGGGCCTTGAACAACTGACAGTGCTTACTGAACAAGAAGATGTTGTGGAGAGACCTCAACTGACCTCACGTGCCCTGAGAAGAGAACTCCTCCACAAATTTCTTGTTGTTGACTATTTCATGGATAGATGTCTGAAATTTACATGTAAGCTAGGGATCCACTAATCTTCAGCCTTCCCCTCTACCACACTTTTACATCATTCAATCACCTTGACAACTTTTAACCAGGAACAAAAGCACCAGCTCTAAAGTCTTCATGTTTAACAATTATAAATTATAGGTAATAAGTACCACTTGTCCAGTTTGCCCTGTACTTTTTTGCATCACAGCTGCAAACTCTAATTGCAAGATATAGTATCACCATACCCTGTGAATCTCCGCCACTTGTGAAGACAGCTAAACCCTTTCCTTTGTGAGACCCTCTTTCAATGAATCTCTTGTTATCATACACTGCAGAAGGGGATGAAGACATGGTGAAAATGTACTGCAATCAAATAAAGAAATGTGTCATACCATAACCATCACTTGTATGAAGAGGTTTTACATCTAGAAAACAGTCACTACTAGCAACAAGCTGCCAAGGCCTCCACTGCCATCACTGCAGTCAACCCTTACAAATTAAACCACAGCATTATAAAACCAGCAAATGGCACTTTCTTCCTACTGTATTCAGTACGGAAGGCCCTGAAGGGCAGCCCAACCAATAATGTTAATATTAACATGTCTCTATGTCAAAAAATATGATGAAGTGCCTGCCTATTAAGTAGCAACTCTGGAAGTTTTTGGGCTACTTATACCATAGTTCCTATGGGAATAATATTTATTTTCCGTAACAAGTTGTCTTAAGTTAGGTGTTTGGGTTACATGTATTAGATCCTATACAATCGATACTTACTGGCTCTTACAACTCATCTGTTCTGTCACCAATGTCCTCCTGACAATATTACTTGTGCCACTAGGGACATAGTGAACATAATATATTTTGTGAAATGTACTTGCAAAATGAACCATTTCTTCAGATGCAGATGCAGGAAATTAAAATATCAATACTAGAATGGAAACCATATAATCAAGAGCCCAGCTTGACATTATATAACATACAAACTATGAATGTGACAAAGCCTAAAATAACGACAGATAAACAAGATACCCAATGAAACACATTAATCCAAGAAAGACACGCAACATATAAATTACCTATTCATTTGGACACCACACAAGACTTCGTTTATTTTAATAACTGCATGAATTAATTTCAGGAACATAACATTGCCGCAATATTATAATTCCAGACATGAGGCTGATGGTTCTATTAAAAAGAAAATAATGTGGCAATGTCATACTAAGGGCGCTTTAATTGTTCACTTATTAAGTTCAATATTGCATAATTAGGAACCACTTTTACACGTGAAATCTAATGGTACTGAATGTGCACGGAAGATTGTTTATCGCTGTTACCCTGTACCTCCCGATGACAACCTTTGGTTTAAACATGTCAAGCATTGGATAATAAATTTGCTTTCGGTGAATTACTAGTTTTGTTAGGATGGTTACGTTACTGAATTTCAATTTCAAAGTTTCATCACCAGTATGCCTACATATTTCTGAAATAAACATTATTAAGCACTCTTCACAGCAATGCATGTAGCCACATTTTTACTTAAAACTGTTTGGTTGCGCTCTTCATTTGCATGGTAAATTCTAAATATCACACGTACTTGCCGGCAAGATTAACGAACCCACCAACTGACGGTTCAAGGTGACCTTCGTAACGTCCTCTCGTCTAGAGGATCTGTGCTCTGCTTGGACTTGGCGTGGTCGATACCGCACTCGCGTTCGATTATAATCATCATCTGGCACGAAATGGACACGGACAATCTCGTACAGGTTCATGAGCGCGCACCAAACCATGGATCCTCCAAAGACTGCTTTCGAGGGTATGGAATTGGACACCTGCTTGAAGCAAGCACAAATTATACCAACAAATGCATGTTAATAGTTAATATGTTCATTATTACAATATTATGTTCCAACATGTTTCGACCACTGTTGGGATCATCCTCAGGGATACATTTAAAAGTTAAAATCACAAACAGAATGACAATACTTTGTTATCAAATGTGTAAAAAACAGCTTTTGCACTCCACTTGTGGATCCTTGTTTTATATTCTGCTTCAGGAGTTCGATGTGTTTGTGTTACCCGTAGGCACCACCGGTTCCTTCAACATGTAACTGGATCGAAGCAGAATTACTCTTTCGAAGGGTAGACACTTATCTCCAAAATTTTGCAGGTTGCGTTTTTAAATCGTGATCAGTAGACTTCAGACAGGCAAGTCTTCAGATTTGATAGTAGTTCGAACAAGTTTACAATATTTGGAAATCTGATTGTAAAACTAGTCAGTGTTTTTCTTTTTAAATCTTTTATGAAAATAATTATTCTTATGTATATATTATCTTAAGGTGTCAGAAAAACAAAAAGGGTATTTGGTTTTTCTGATAAACCACGAGGAATAGACTAATCCATAGCATTATGCATAGCAGCATTCAGACTGTCGACGGCAGCATCCACTAACATATTATTGTATACTTGAGACCAATCGTAGTTTGAAAGCATGTTGTACACCTTGTTGTAGTTTCCATCAGCAAATTTACGGTAAGAATGCTCAAAATTGTATGTCCTTTTATAAACCCTCAATTCAATATCAATAACCACATGCCTGTGAAATAAATTTGGCTTGACCATGCACATATCAACAAAACAAACCATAAAATTATCGAAATTAACAAGAACAAGGTCAAGCAGATTATTATTATGATTAGTCTCAATGCTCTGTGTTAGTCCGAGAAGACATGTACAGGTATATACAGCCTCTCCTTTAAGCTTAGAATAATAATGGCAGGTACGGGCAGTCCACATTTCCAATCAAACCCGGACGTATTAAAATGCCCCATCAAAATCAGCCGATAATACGTTGTATCAAGTTTATATTCTAAAAAAGAAAAATAATCAAATATTGTATTGGGTGAGGTATCAGGAGGGAAGTAGTGATTAGCAGTAAGCAAATTTTCACCATCAAAATGGGGAAGTTCAATCCAAACACACTCTTCATAAAACTGCAAGTCATACTTGTGTTTAAAACTACGAAATTTGGAATTTATAACTATTAAAACTCCACTCCCACGTGTCTTAATTGCACTTTTCCTATCTGATCCAAAAACTGTATAACAGTTTGGAAATAAATTGTGATCAAGGCACAAAACATTCAGCCATTTTTCTGTTAAACAAGTAACATTATCAATCTCACAAAAGACATCAGTCATAACCAACTTTATTTATCTCTTTATTTAGAGATTTCGAGAGTCCAGTTTCGGCCTAGTAGGCCATCATCAGGCTCTTCTAAAGAACATGAATATCAAAACTGCACTGTTCAGAAGGGGAAGGCCTTCCTCTTTCACAATGGGGTTAAAATTATACAACCTTGTATATGTATAGCATAAAACTACTGTAGTTTCTACGAGAATGGGACAACCGTCTTTGATTTTCAGTGGATATCTATATCGAATTCATCGGAAAAATTCCAAGTTGGGTGTGTTAAGGACAAAATGAGGCAAGTGCAAAAGAAAGCTGAAAACTAATTTACCTTATGAAATCGTTAGTAAAACGTCCATAGTCGCGTTCCAAACCTGGCTGCACTAGAGGTTAAAGTAAAATTGGGTAACTACAGAAAGACAGCTAGGGAAAGCGTCTCTGTCCCTGTACATACAATTTACAAGGAAGAATTGTCACACATTTACGCGAAAGGGTAAGACATGGTAACTGAAATGCCACAATGTGATAATGTTAAGGCTCAACTGCATAAAGAATAGCGAAACGGTCTGGGTACTGAGCAAAATCCGGAAGACAGTTCGAAAATTGAATTTTAGGAAGAAGTTTTACGTGGGGTAAATAACTCCAGCTTTCTTCGAATCGATCACACTGATGATGCAGAGAATAGAATTCTTGTCTTCGATGGGGAATATTTACTTCTAAGCAGAACTTGTTTCCTAGGCGGCACATTTAAAAGTTGTCCCAGGCAATTCGCTCAGTTGTATAGTTTACACGTGTATCTAGGAAGCACATTGCATGAAAACTACACATATTCGGTTCCGTTTTGCACTTTTATCGGATAAAAAAGAAACAACATATTACTATTTGTTAACTCTGCGGAAGAATTGGTGTGTATTCGGGTCACCAAAAATTATAAAGTTCGATTTTGAAGCAGGGGTCATCAGTGCAGTAAATAAAGTCTTTCCAGACTCCATTATTACTGGCTGTAATTTTCACTTTCATCACTGCCTGTGGAGGCAAATACAAAATATTTGTCTTACGGTGGAACACGAAGAAAATGAGCAAGTCCAACTGATATGCAGAATGTGTGCTGCTTTGGCATAACTACCTATCTATAGAGTAGAAGAAGGTTGGCTTGTGATTATGAAAATGTTCCACCTAATGAGAAATTAACCTTATTTGTGAGCAGTGGATGGAGAACAGAACGTCCCCATCAAGATGTGGAATATAAATATGCCTAAGCATCGGCATAGGACCAACATTCCAGTTGAGGGTTCGAATTCCAGCTAAACAGCATTACAGGAAAGCAACAGCCTACTGTTTTTCTGCTGGTACAGACATTCAAAGAAGAAGCAGAGTCGGTGTCTTGGCGGCTGAAATCAAAGGAACCTGGTCAGCCTGAACAAAACGAAGAAAAACTTGTGTAAAATCGGAAGAGAACATTTTAAAAAATATGGAAGCATAAGATAAATTAAATGACCTGTACAAATTCCTAAAAATATTAAGTTATATAAATAAATACGAATAATTATAAATAATTTCCCAGTGGCTGCGTGGTCAAAGGCGTGGGTCTGCGGCCGCTCGCTTGCTGGTATTGCCTGTTCGAATCCAGCCGAGGACATGGCTGTCTGTCTCTTTTGAGGGTTCTGTGTTGTCAAGTAGAGGTCTCTGTGTTGGGCTGATCACTCGTCCAGAGGAGTCCTACCGAATATGGCGTGTCTGAGTGTGATCGTGGCGCCTCGATAATAAGACCCTGGCCCACTAGGTGTTGTTGCACCATGGAAAAAAAAATAATTAACAGAAAATTTGTTTATGTCATATTGTAAAGGGGCAAATATGGATGGCTCCTGCTGTTCGCCTCAACCACGCTAATTTACATTTTGTACGCCTCGCCCACGATTTTAGCTTGTACGCCTGAACCACGTCCGCCTCGCCCAAGACACGCTCCTGGATGTCGTTACTGCTTATCGTGTGTCATACAAACCATGATGGCACAGTATCTCTACCAACCCGGTGAAAGACAAGAAATGATCCCATAGCATTTGCTTCTGTAGCAGTTGTAATCCCCGTGCCGCAAATTACAGAGAAAATTACCAGTAGTTAGGCAGTTATAATTAGATGTACCTCACAGAACGCACAGCAATGCAGACAGTGACCATTTCCTTCATTATTGGCAGAGAAGTTCTGTAAAGCGCCCAAGCACTGGGTACTGGTCTAATATTCTTACGTTGTCCAGGCGCAGGCACAAGCATAGTACATCACCATTACGCACGGGCAATGTTCTCTTTGAAATAAAAAACAGGCGTTGCTTCTTTGCAGCGCATAAAGTTGAAACTGCATCGTCTTCGTATTAAAAATATGTCAAAAAGATCTGTTGGCATTTCATCTTGTGACAACATTGTTGGAATAAAAACAAGTTGTTTTCCTGACTTCTAATGTATAACAGTCATCTACGTGCACCGGGATAGCGACTCGCTGCGGGCTGGACGGCCTGGGGATGAAATCTCGGTAGAAGCGACATTTTCCGTACCCGTACAGACTGACCTAGGGGCCCACCCAGTCTCTTGTACGATGGGTACCGGGTGTCTTTCCTGGGGTAAAACGGCCGAGGTGTGGCGTTAACCATCCACTCCATCTGGCGCCGAGGTTAAAGAAAGTGTAGAGCTATATCCCTATTCCTCTGAGCCTTCACGGCCTGTTATAGGGTGAACTTAGATATTCATGTACTGGGCCACCATTAACAGAAGTACTGGAAGGCCGCATCCTTGCATGCCGTCATTAACAAGTACTGCATATGACAGGTCCGTTGTTGGGATGGCTTTAGACACTGGAAATAACTTCATGATTTACAAACCAAAATAGAGGCCACGAGCAGAGACGCCAATCCTAGTTTTATGGGTTTTATAAATAACTCTCTATCCCTCTGTCCCGCACAATTCGGTTAGGAAAGCCAAACGTCTTGGATTTTCTGGCAATGCGAGCATTCTCACTTTCCCACAGTGGTAGGAAACATCTACAAGAGTAGGACAGCCATCAACCAACCACTAAAGGAAGGAATAGGAGAGGGAGAGGAAGATGGGTAGGTTAGTAATTATAGTCGAATCAAATGGTCAAAAGTAGAAAAGACTAAGCGTTCAAGAATGTCTTCCGAAAACATTCAAAAAGTCAAACTTCCGTGTATTTGTGGCTTCGCAAAAGTGCAAAGAGTTATTCAAGTATTATGAGCATTTGGAATTTATTATTTTCTCCTGAAATAGAGGGTGAAATAATCCTGTGATGTAACAAAAAACTTGCACGAATGCGGTAAAAGTATAAGAAAGATTCCCGACTTGAACTACGAGATTTTGATAAACCAGCATTTCGAGCTTACTTAGGTCTTCTCATGTATAGTGGAGCCTTCAAATATGGAAATGAAGATTTGTCGTCTCTGTTTGCCACTGATGGCACACGTCGTGATCTTTTCCGCTGTACCATGTAATTAAAGCAATGTTTGAATTTACTTACATGCCTACGAGTTCATGATTCAGTTACAAGAAATAATAGGAAAGTATGAAATCCATCGGCAGCTATATCCTGGTGCTTTCAGAAATTTGTGGACAACTTTCAACAAATTACGCGCCAAGAGAATACGTTGAGAGATTAGATGCTTGTAGGATTCAGGGGGCGAGGCAAGTTCAAGATGTATACGCCGAAGAAGCCAAACAAGTACGGTGTAAAAGAAATGATACTTGCTGATTCTAAGACAAACTACTGTTATCATGCCCACATTTTCTGCGGGAGGGGGGGGGGGGGCCCCACTCAGATGGTAAAGGGCTAGAACATGACGTGTTGCGATTAGGGAAACCCACTCAAGCACTCCTAAAGCTGGAGAAATTCATCTCCAGCTCTCACAGAAACAGCCCAGCCGACAACTAGTTTAGTTCAGTTGAGGTCGTAACAGAGCTAAAAAAAAAAAAAAAAAAGGTTAACTTATGTGAGAACCGTTCGCAAAAACAAAAAAGAAATTCCTTCTTAAAATCTTCCCAAGAAATCACGTCCGGTGGGTTCATCTTTGGTTTCCAGGGAAATATCAGTTCGTGTGTCTCCAAAAAGTCAACAGTCGCCATCGTTTAATCGTCAATGCATCATCAAGCATCTGGCTTAGATAAAGAGACTCAAAAACCAGAAGTACCAGAGTTATATAACCAAAGGCAAGAAGGGTCCACGCATTTGACAAAGAGTGTGAAAATTATTCTGCGAGTCAGCGAAATCGGAGGTGGCCAATGGCCATATTTTAAACACTGGTCAATATAACTGCTATGAACTCACGCGTTTTGTATAACTGTTATCCACAAAGAAAGAAAATAGACAGGCTTGACTTTACGAAGCAACTGGGGTGGGAGAGGATCTCCCCGAGCTGAGGAGACGTGTCTTCAATAAACTACTTCCGTAAGAAATTCTGGGAATCCTGGGACCTGACGCTCCCGAAGAAGCATTGACAGATGAACCGCTCCTGCATCTGCAGCAGCAGAAAGGTCAAAACGTAAAAGCTGTCAGTTATGTCCCTCAAATTTCTATACGAAAACTGCCCACCACTGCGAATAGTGTAAAAAGCAGGTGTTTCAGTGCTCAAAACTCATTTGCAAAAACTGTTGTCAGATTAACCCTTTAAAGACGAAGCGTATCTGTCTTCTATAAGGACTCAGTGCGTACCGCGCTGTAAACACTCTCCACTTCGGTTATAAAAACCAGTCTCTTAATGTTTCATAAGGCAAAAGTTGCTGTTTGTTCTGAGATCCGTACAAAATGCAGAACACATAAACGCAATGTGGGCACCACGTAGAATTTTTTAATGTTAAACCTGGGCGTATGTAAAGTTACCGCTAGGCTTTAAAAGGTTAATTAGGTACTACTTGATATAAATGTCTTCACTTAATACATTTTTACTATTTTTGGTGTTTCTATGTGTTTTCTTTTACTTTTCGGAAAAGTGGTTCCATATAACATTCTAAACCTCGGTGTTTCATTCTGTATGTTTTTTAAACAAGTATAATAAGTAACAAAAGTCAATTAATTTTGTTTAACCCGAGCCCTAACGCAATATCTTTTTAATATCTGCCTTTCCTCGAAATAAAAATAGCACGTAGTTACAACATTTGGGTCCGAGGGACCCGATGTCACCAGTTATTTCATTTTTTGTATTCGTGTACGTTTTATCTGAATTATCATGTAGTAATATTCAACTCGCTCTCTTTTTCTATTGCGTGACGGTTTAAATATTTTGTCTTCTACCCCCCCCCCCTCCAACCTTGCGACATAAATGTTATTCAGTGTCCCGGTTTTGGGGTTTTTACAAACTGCAATCACTAGCCATGAATCAAATAGCTCTGTTCGCCCCGCCTACCCGAACAGAATCTGGACTCAAGACAAGTGCCCCCTGTTGGAGCATTTGATAGGTGTGTATTGCGCAAGGAGACTATGAAAACACATTCATAAGCGTATCAGTCAATCAGCGAAGTTCTGTTATAAGCTAGTCGACAGGAAGTTGGGTCTTTATCTAAATGAGTCATCGTAACAAGTCTAGACTAAACCAGGCGCGCACCCAGAATTTTCCCTGGGGGGGGGGGGGGGAGCTGACCCTGAAGCTATATATAATTTATGTTCGATTTTAAAAATTATGTTACAAAAATCATGTTGTAAGTACAACATAACAGTCTGCAGCTGTATTTATGTACTTACGAATATAACTACATGTTCCATGTCTCAATCACAGGGTCGTGTCTTATTTTGTTTTATTTTATTAATTTATTTTTCAAAATGCTAATGTACTGTCATCAGACGACTTCTGTGGCGGATTTCGGCTGAACGGGAAAGGACGTAAAACTTTTGATATCATATCTACAAAATCTGTTTTTTAAAATTCAATTTTGGGAGTTTTGGGAGAGGCTGCCGGGCTGCAGCCCCCCCCCCCCCCCCGGGGGTGTGCCCTTGGACTAAACGTTGGTGATTCCTTTCACTAGCCACATTTACACAGTCCGTGTGAAACGTACAAAAGACAAGTAGGCCTCCAGCGTTTATAAAGTGCAGAGTTCCTACGACGTGGCAAGTACTCGCAAGCCACAGATGTGTGTACACACTGTCCTGATGAAATATAAGAATGGTCACAAAGAGGAGAGGTGATGTACATCTACACATTCCTTACATCTGAACAGGATGGAGGCGAGTGTTCAACTTCTCTCCCCGACTGCTTTACCTTCAGCACACATCGGGTCGGAAGAGGCTTGGTGGGCCCCAAATCTGGTGTCGATGCTTTCGAGGAGAAAGCATCCTGCCTAGTCAAGAATCACATCTTGATTAGACTGCATGATCCATAACATTTTTAAGCAATTATTAAAAAAACTATTCTTACAACAAAATGTCTTGAGCTTCCATACTAGGCGTTCTTTACCAAGTGAAAATGAACGCATTGTGTGAGGGCCATGTCCATCCGTGACCTAGTACATAGCACAAACTAAAAACT
Organism: Coptotermes formosanus; assembly: GCA_013340265.1. Classification (NCBI taxonomy): domain Eukaryota; kingdom Metazoa; phylum Arthropoda; class Insecta; order Blattodea; family Rhinotermitidae; genus Coptotermes; species Coptotermes formosanus. Next base: position 881,670 of record BLKM01005504.1, on the reverse strand, counting down.
GTCAGATTTTCAAGAAACTCAGCATAGTTTTGTTTTATCAAACGTTGTCAACCGTCACATTTTGAGGGCACAAGTGCATTTATACCGGTACTATGCATATTTTGCTACCTATTTGGGTGACATTCAGCATCGGATACTTCCAGTGCCATTCAGAAACTGTACGTTTCCAGAAAATCGGCCAGTCACAGCCATGCTTTACTCAAAGGCGTAAAAGAAAATTTACCTGCATTTTCCATATTTTTTATCCGATCTGCATGACATTCGGGATGTCCGCAAAACGCTTATTAAATTTGCGCGGTGTGAGTCCAAATTTTTATTTGGACTTTCCACATTTGCCCGATTTGGGTGCAATTCAGCAAGAGATCTGCACACAATGCTGGAGGGCGTATGAGTTTCAAAACTGGCCCAGGGAAAGACATACACATTTTAATTGGCACGAATGAAATTACATTTACGCGTATGCTGCCTCACGGAGTACATCATGTACAGTGTTCGACCATCAGAACAGTCAACTGGTGACTGGTGCCTGCTGCCTACACTCGTCTTCCCACTCACACGACTATACTCAGACTCAACAAACACGTTCCACGGTTGGCGACCCTGTGAATGCCAGCGGCTTCCCCCTCCCTGCCCAGTACCGTGTATGCCGCCAGCAGCGCCATACCAACCCGGAGACGGGGGAGTGAGTGGACGGCCCCACCGCGAAGCAGAGGGCAAAAGGCGGAAAAATGGGCAACAAAATAAATATTTTGAGTAAAAAATTTTGTGCTCAACAACTTTTAAATTATCGAGCGAAATAAAAGGAAATCAAATAGTAATTTTTAAAGTTCATCAATTTCTGCAAGGGGGTCGTTTTTGCGACAGGCTCCAAAAAAAAAAAAAATAGCCCGAAGCCCTTTTCTCACCACCACATGATCCCTGCCAGCATTCATCTGAATATAATGGCAGGGCCAATGGAGGGTAATTACAGTAGACTACACAGGAGGGCTGATAACAGCTTCAGTACGCTATGGAGGAAGTTACTCCACAGGACTTCTTGTCATGACATCACTCAGCAGAACTCCCCTACACTGCTAAAATATTACTAATGTAATCAGTTAATTACAAATTTGTACATATAATTGCATATTTACAATATCACAACCTGATGCTCATTCTCTGCTGCACAGGCAAGTAACCTGGACACACAACACACAAGGGCATTAACTGATGGTCATGATGTCTGAAAGCACACTCCAAAAACATGGTGTTAACAAGATGATCAAAGAAAAAATGTATCCCTGTTCAAAACCAGATATATAATCACATGCTGCAAGTCATCTTTCAGGTTGTAACATAAGAGATTTTTGACAATTGTTGTACATGGGTAACAGCAGCATTTACATGAACTTTTTCCATTGTTATACAGAAACTCAACACAATACATTTCCAAAGGAAATTGCTTCCCCCACAGAAGCAGTGTCCTCCCAAAACATTGCGTATTGTGTCGAGAATGTTTATGACAATAAAAAACGTTCTTGTAAACACTGCTTACATTAATTTTTCAACTGTTCATTTAAACCTCATGCAAGGAAAATATCAGTCCCACTCACAAACCACGGAGTAAAGGCTACATGTAAATTTATTTCCATTCTGACCAAACACCATGTCATAAGGACATGCCATACTGGACTCGGTCAGTACTGATATGCTGCTGCCAGGAATCATATGTCCCCCCTCACATGCCAAGGACTGATAAGACTCCTTTTTATGCATTTTAGTCACACTTCAATGCATGCCTGCCTCACACTGTACCAAAACACTGAGAAAATAGCAGATATAATTACACTGAATATTGTGGAACACCGATTTTGATATTGTCCTACTTGGTCTAGCTTGTTTATAGCATGAGTATGTACAGACACTGTGTGGACCACTGACAGCGTCATAATCCTGACAAAAAGCAGAGCATGTCATACATTAGCTGTGACATGAGTTAGAGCATGAAGACACATAACAAATGTGCATTTATTATTCGATTGCATGTAGTACTGCTATCTCCACCACTACAGCACAAAACTTGCAAAGCTAAATACTGCTACACATACACTGCAACACACATGACTCTCATACTGTATTATTCCATCTTTTCAAGATGTACTATTTACCATTACAAAAATTTCAAATGAAACAGTAACGTAAGTGTAAATCTGGGGTGCCAATTATTTTAAATGATGAGGTACTTCTATAAAACAACACTTAAGATCTACTACACTTGCAGGACTGCAACACACACCATCTACCGCTACTGCATCCATTTCATTTACTTTTGCACAACAAAGTATAGAAATTGTAACCACTCACATTCCTTGTTGACCATCACTTGCCAAAACACCACTACCAAATCTCGACAGTACATTTAGCATTCTACACTGTATAGGTTTTCTAAATGCATCCTCTATGCACTTTACTGCAGACAAATTACATTCACACATCCTGCCATATTGTAAATATAAATGTGCTAAAATGTTCAGCAAAACACAGAGTGGTAACCATAACACAGCTGAAGTTTTGCTCATTCATCTTCCTTTCTTCCTCTGCCATTGCTACATTCAAAGCTAGGCTGGACCACCACACCAACTTCTTTCAACGAATGCCATATCTCTGGACAGATCAGTCATGCCAGTGAAGAACGTACAATGCTTTCCAAGGCATATCATTACATACACGCGCACATGGTGATGGCAGAATATCTACGCCAGGATTAGTGTCCATCACTGGGATGGAGAAAAAGTACTTAGTGCATCATCTTACTTACCAGGTTACACAGAAGTGCAAGTGCCATTGCAGAACTGTTCCAAGTTATAGATTTGGTATTCCTAATCAAGTGGCTTCTAGAAATTGCAATGGGCTTCATGACAGTTCCTTTCACAGTAGCACTGGCTTCAAACAGTACAACTGCACTAACTGATGCAAGAGACTGTCGACAATGAAAGCAACTTACATGCTTCTATACATCTGCATGTCACACGATTTATACCTGTACTACTATTTTGCTTACTATGTTCACATAAAGTTTCAAAATTGAACAAATCTCCATGGTGTCTAAAAAGTGACTAGACAAAATTCCCACATTTTTTAATATCTTAAACACAAGAATACAGTGGCTGATCAGAGGCTAAACTGAAATTGACATGAAGTGCCTTTTTCCTACAATGAGTGCCTATCACATTCTTCTGACAATATAATGAATAAGGCACTATCAGCCCACTTTCTTGCCACTACATATCTACCAACACAGCAAAAACTCCAGGGCTGATGATCAGAATATTTCCTGTCATAACATCAGAAAACACAATCTTGCCAATTTATACCAGACAGGAAGGCCCCCCCCCCCCAAATATTACATCCTACCAGCAGACATGCAAAGAGTTAGAGATGTTTCTTGAAACCAGCCACTCACCTCTCCATTTCAGACACAATCCCACAATGCATGCTGCACATACACTGGTCCCATAGGACCCAATTGTGGTTCAGAATCAACTGGTTGGCTTCAGCGACTACTAACAGGCAACATGCAACTTCAGGCCTTCAGCAGCTACACAGGAATACCAATGACTCATGCATTTTCACATTTACATTTAAGAAAGGGAACACAAAACTCAGAAGAGACTGGTTGGATTAAAGGACACAGACATCCACTTATGGATACTACCACCACACACTTGGGACCAGCTTCAGAACTGAAGATTCAGCTCTTCTGAAATATGCAACTCTCTCGACTGGTATTCGTCCACACTGACTTGCTATACCCCAAGCTGCCCTCACCTATATAACATACCCATCTTTCCCAACACACCCACCCTTCTTGGGCTGCTTACAGACCCTGATGATGGACACAGGAGTATAGTCCTCCAAATTATCGGTGTGTAATTACCAATCAGCACACTAACATCCCAAAGACTTAAATCAACTTCACTGTGACAAACTCGAATCTCATTAGTCTTAGCACTGCTCAGCGATTTGCTCAAATGTTTCCATGTCTTATGTACATACCGAGTGAATTCTTATCAACGTTATTTTTCAAGGACCAGACTCTGGATACTAGACATAAGATCTTCCCACATATTGCTGCAAGCTTCCTGTACATTTCAAATTCTTTGACAATTGGGACACTTGAGTTTGGTATGTATTCTACCCTGATGCCGTCATTTAGTCCCTTTTGATTCAATTGAAGATTTCCTTATTCTGTAATTCACATGAATTCCTGCTTCCAACCCTGGTTACACCACCCTATACCTTGTTAATTCTTGTCTGTCATTCATCACTCTGTATTCTGTCTTACAGAAGATCCATAGCCTTTTCAAAAGCCAGTTCTCCATACAGCATGACCTAGCACTTCTTTCAATTTCCGTTATCTTCTCTTTTCCTTAAGGTCATCCAGTAGCTGCTCATGTCTTCTCCGTCTTCCCGTCACTGCTATATTGCCTTCAATCTTTCCTTCAATGTGTCTTAGAAGGCAATTCCTACGCAAGATGTTACCAATCGTGTTAGCCTTCCTTCTTTTTATTGTTTGTAGGATATTCCTCTCCTCGACTATCTGTAAACCTTCTTCATTTCTCACATGATCAGTCCAGCTGATCTCCATTCCTCTCCAGCAGCAAAACTTACCAGGTATTTCTGATCTACCTTCCAAAGTGTTCACATTTTAGCACCATACTAAGATATGCTCCAAATGTAGCACTTTACTAGTTTCTTCCTTAAATTTAAGTCCAATTTGCTGATGAAGTCGTCTTCTTGTTGAAAGATGTTCCTGCCACGGCAATTCTGGATGTAATTTCACATATACATCTTGCATCATTTGTTATCACACTACTGAAACAGTTGAACATTCCACATTCTCCAGTTGGTTTCTGATCTATCATAATCCATATTGGGGATGGCTGTGTTGAAATCCTTACGTTATCTTAGTTTCTTCCATATTCACATCCATTCCATAGCATCTTCCAATTTCAATTAGTCTATCAAACATGCCCTGCGGCATAGTTTCTTCCTTGGCCAGCAGCACAAGGTCATCTGCATGTGTCATAATACGAATTCCTTGTCCTCCTACTTTGAAGTCTCCAAACCCTTCATGAGCTTCCTTGTAAGGTATTCGCCATGCAAGTTAATCCTCATCTATGCCGAGGGTTCATTCTGACATTATTCTCTGCATTCCAGTTGCATCTCGAGGTCCATTTTCCTCTTCTAATGCCAAACTGTTCTAGTACATCTTCAATTCTCCTTTCAATCCTGCTTGTAAGTATCCTCACTACTATGTTTGCTGCGCGATGAGGCTGACTGAGTAATGGTCACTGCATTTTGTAGATTCTGGCTTCTTCTTTAAGGCAACAATTGTAACTTCAATTATATCCTTGGGCCACTCTCCAGGTTCATGTATGTTGTTGATCAGTTGTGTCATTAATCTAAGACCATCCTCTCCCAACATTTTGAGTACATCCCCACGAGCATCCTGTCCTGTAGCCTTCTTATCCCTCACCTCCATAATAGCTTTTTCCACTTCACTTTGCAAAATACAAGGACCTTTCTCATCTGCATCCACTTCCTCTTCAGGTTTGACTTCTAGGTTTTCTGGTCAATCGTACAGCATAGTACCATAATTCTCCCAAATTTTCAATATTTGTCACTTATCTAGTACAGTATTATATTCGCTTTAGAATCTTCAATGCCAATGTTTTTAATCCCATGGTTTTCTTTCCAACCTAGTTCGTCTTCACGTACATTACATCCTTCATCATTGACATTCTTCCACTTCCTTCGCCAATCCATTTTATTGATCATTTCCTGTATAATTTGTTGCTTTCTTGCTTTCCTTTCAAGTTTCCCAGCCAAATCATACTAACACACATTTCTTGACATTATTCCACTGTACTTCCACATTCCCACTTGCACCAAGTTTTTCCTCTACGGTATCTCACACTTTCTGTCACTCAGGGTATAACTTCTCCAGATCCCTTCTTACTTTTCCCTTTTGGGACTTTTATGATCTTCAATCTAGTACAGATCTTCACAACCACTAAGTTGTGGTCAGAGTTAATATCTACTCCACGCAGTGTCTGCACAGCCTTCACACGACTTCTGAATCGATGCTTCCCAAGTATGTAGTCCAACTGATAATGTTTTCTATCTCCAGGTACTTTAAAAGGTGTACAATCTGCTCTCAGCCTTTTTAAACAGTGTGCTGGTGATGATAACTACCCTTCTTTCACAAAAGTCGATAATCATTTGACCTCTCTCATTTCTCCTTCCCAGTCCACAGAGTCTGTTTCAGTTACCTTTTCCTCCCTCTTCTAGAATTTATTTAATTATATCATAGAATTCTTCCACTCTGTCACTGCGATGCTGGCACGTACACCTGCCCTACCTGGTTCTGCCTTTAAGAGCAATGATTCTGTCATTACACAAAATCTGCTTAACAACAATTGTCACTGTGCTTTTATGCACCACGCCCCGTTCAGCCTTTCCGCCTCTGGAATAATATGCCCAATACAGTCAACCTCAGTTATACCAGCTTCGGTTATAACAGATTGTTTTTCCATTCCCCGGCCGTTTCCCTATGCTTTATCATTGTAACTACCTCGGTTACACTGGTCTATTATACATCGGATCTTTGGTCACACCAGATTTCTCAGACATTCTCCAACAGTTGATTTTCCTCGGCTATGCCATTTTTAGCAAAATAATGGCAATTTCACAGCGGTTACAGCACATTGAAGTGCAAGGTGCTCACTCATCAGAGTGACATGAAGACTGCAAATGTAACCTTTTAAAGCCTAGCGGTAACTTTACGTACCACCAGGTTTAACATTAAAAAAAATCTAAATGGTGCCCACATTGCGTTTGTGTGTTTTGTACAGACCTCAGGACAAACAGCAACTTTTGCCTTATAAAACATTAAGAGATTGGCTTTTATAACCGAGGTGGAGAGTGTTTACAGCACAGAATGCACTAAGTCCTTATCTAAAAGAGACACGCTTCCTCTTTAAAGGGGTAATTTGATAGCAATTTGTACCCAAAGACGCCGTGGAGACTTGTAAATTTTGCAGTTCGTTTGGCTTTGATAAGGACAAGGCCAAACCATTAGCAGTTATAGTGGATAAGCCAGGGCAGTCTCTACCTCTCTCTGTTATTCATGCAGCAGGGAGACAGTACTGTAATTGTCATATGCAAGCATCTTTATGGCACTTGGGGCAGAGTGCCCTGTCATCAATCAGTTACGGCTTGACTTTGGCGCATTTACTTGTAACATTTTAGGCAGTGGTTTTTTAAGACTTTTACTTACCGTACGTACACAGAATTCATTTTTCAGCAATGAAGTGATGTGTGTCAGTACCAGCCAACCAACCAGGTGCGAATATGTAAAAACGTCAAGCTATCCCATTACACACCTGGACAGGCCCAGAGGGTTCCAGGAGGTACAGGCTCCCAGATTTGAAGACAATTGGCACATGAAGGTGGCAAGCTTCTCAGCCCTATGCACCAGCCACCTTTACCCCCCAGGATATATTCCTGGTACTTTCTGTTAGAGGCTGAGTCAATCCTGGGGCCACAGTGCAGCCGGAAGGATTATGTGAATGAAAAATTCCAATGACACAATCGGGAATTGAACCCCAAGCCTTCAAGTGTGCAGCGCAGTGCCTCAACCAACTGCGCCATGCAAATACGTACAGTATTTAAAAATTCTGGCCGATCCTAGTGGCCACGTGGTGTAAGGCGTGGATCTGCCCCCATTAGCTTGCGGGGATTGTGAGTTCGAACCCCGCCAGGGGCATGGACGTCTGTCTCTTGTGAGTGTTGTGTGTTGTCACATAGGGGTAACTGCATCAGGCTGATCACTCATCCAGAGTAGTCCTACAAGCATGTGGTGCATCTCAGTGTAATCATGAAGCCACGGTAGTGAGGGGGCCCTGGCCCACCAGGGGCTGTTGTGCCATGGGGGGGATTTAAAAATTTTGAGTATGTTGTACAATACAGTATGTGCGTAAAGGAGGGGAGCATTCAGGCATCTTGGTGTGTGGTGCTTGTATCTGCTACATCAAGGGTTCACGAATGTACTGATGTGTGTTTTTGTGTGTGCAAGATGTAGCTGTTCATGTCCATATGCAATAAAACTGAAACAAGTGCAACTTAAGTGGTATAAATTTAAATGTTATGTTAAAAAGTACTTTAAAAGAACCTCGCATATAACGGGCTTTGGTTATAACCGATAGTTTTTGGACTCCCCTTGGGATCTGTTATAACTGAGGTTGACTGTAATCACCACTTCTTATTTCACCTTGTCCCTACCACCACACTTCACTGACTTTTTATGTACAAACCCAAATTTAAAGCTTCCATAAATGTGGGTGTAAGAAAACAGACATGTAAATGCACATACTCTGGTAATTTCAAACCACCTATGACCAATACCGAGCAGTTACAGTTGAAGTACTTGGCAAAATCCTGTATTTTCATACCAACAGCAGCAGCAGCAGCAGCAGTACAAATACGTGATGGATCTACCCAGCTGCTACCAATATAATTCCTCCTTTCATTTAAGTCACCATGCCTATAATGAAGCTGCTTCCAAGTCTCTAAGACATATGGAAGGATAGTAAGGAGAAATACTGTTTACCTCAGTCGGTCAAAGCACTATGCTACAAGCTGGAAGGTCACGGGTTCAATTCCTAATGATGTCATTGAAATTTTTAGACACAGTTCTTCCAACCACACTATCACCCTGGGGTGAACTCAGCCTCTAACACAAATGAGTACTAGGAATATTTCCAGGTGGGTAATGGCAGCTACTGCATAAGGCTGACAACCATACCACCTTCATGTGCCAACTGTCCTGAAATCTGGGGGTCTCAACCTCCTGGAACCCTCAGGGCCTGTAACAGGCGTGCAAAAGGACTGCTTTACCTTTACCTTAGCTTGTTATGTGCTGACATGACGTAGCTTAATGCTGATAAGATCAACTACTACTTTGAACCCATCTGCACAATCTTACACAAATATATGAAGTTCCTTTTTCCATTACCATCAGTATTACAAAACCATAAGATCACTGTATCAAAATGCTCCACAACATAAGCTCCACTTCAGAATGTAATGCGAAATCTGTCTCGGGCAAGGACTGCTCCAGCCTAGTCTGTAAGGTGTATTCCATATGGAAATCTAAGTTTACGAAACACCAAACACAGGAACAATTTTCACCAAGTTCAATAAACATCACCAAGAATGAAGTGGAGGAGTGTTCAGGAATTTAACACTTTAAAAGAAGTCTTCTACATTAATTTTACAGTTTTATTTACAAACACCACCTCTTTGAAACGCATTAATTACGAAGTATAAACATAAGATCACTACGTTTAGCATTAATAATGTTACAATGATACACTGCGAAGGAATAGGAATAGAATAGAAATTTTGAAATTTAGAGTAGGTGAATTCAGAAGAAATACATGAAATAAACGAGTCTACAGAAATATTCTAATTCTGATCCAAATTAAGGTAACAGCAGCCGGTACATGTATAAATTTCACGAACAATAGTTAAGCATAACAATTTCATAGTACTGGGGAGGACTGGCGTGCAACATGAGGCTATCATGTGACAAAGTTTCATATACAAAGTCTGGACACAAAATGGCCCACTTCATCACCAAATAAATATTGTTATCTGTGACACACAAACACTGGTTTTGACATAAAAAAATAAGTTTGCAAACTAAATCTGTAAATTGAATTCCACAATATTTTAGGCCTTATAGGTGAAAGGCACATACACCGTATACAAAAAGAAAGGAAAAATCACAACACAACATATTCCACATCAAATTCAAAGGACGAGACTGTCAATGGAAAATTGATTTTTAAATAAGCTATCCAGCAATTAGCTTCTATTTTCTTTGGTTATTCAAATGGTTGTATCTTTAGAGCTGAATTATAATATGCACATGAATGCCGAATGGTATTACTGAGAAACTGGAATAGATGGAAACAGTTAAAATTTCAATGCACTGTATTGTGCTACAAGTTTTATGTTCTGACACATCAATGCCAAGAAGTCTACAAAAATCTTGAGTAGGAAGCTTCTTCCTTTTTACTGGTTAAAAGATACAATTGTCTAAAACTTGTACAAGCATACAATATTACCTACCACTTGTCACCCATATATCTTTCAGCTGATACTATCTATCAATATTATCTTTGAACAACATGAAATTTCTTGGCATGGCATGGCATAGTCACTTCTGTTTGGACATTTACTGCTCATTTCCTCCACATAAAAAAGCCACAGTACTTCAAAATCACCTTGCAAAAAATGGACTGTTCTTCTCTCGTACAAACTCACGAACTGTTGTGGAAGAGAAGAGACCAAAGTAAAACTTGTTCTCATTACAAACTGCTACCATACAGACCGAAAACCCAGAAGTAATTTTGAGCAAATCTGGCAAAGCTATACATGTTCTGCACATTAGCATTAGGCAAGGAATCATGACGGTGTTTATCAGCTTTCAAACAGCCACAATAAAATAATATATTACACCAAAATCCCTCTCCCTTTGCAGAACTGTGAGTAGCAGAAGATGGAGCATCCAGAAAGGTGAAGAACACAAAATTCAGCAAGTCCAGGGCACAAAACAACGCCAAAACAACCAGTACTGAGACACGAGAACTTGAAAAGGTGAGACATTTCCAATTAATTTATTAAAATCTTGACAGCTGAACAAATTAAACATATTTTAACATTTACCAGAAATGTGTTCGACAGTTTGGGGACGTAATATGGCAGAAGTATAAGGATTAGCAAATTTTCCATTACTTAAACATTATTTAGTATTTACTTAACAGATGTCTATAAAATGAATACTTATGGTTCACAATTAGTTCTAATATAAATAACAGGCTCCAAAATTTGCTTACATATTTATTATTTTGCACATAGATTTGAATAATTTGGCTTTTTAATGGCTTCTCAAGGCAGAAATAAAACATCTGGCGACTTATTTTCCTTACAGCATGGGATAGAGAAAAAAATGCAATGACAAATTTGACAATGAAGACAAAATCACACACAACTTCATTTACAACTGCACTTCCCTTGTAATATGTAGTGGTACTATTCCATGCGTACTTGTTCTTCAATTAAGTGAGACTTTGTTTCCAGCAGAAGCTCCCCTATTTTGTTGTACAGCAATATCAAATGTCAGTGTTCCCTACTAAATTTTTAGCATAATTTGGAAACAAGAATAAATTACTTTTTTAACAAAAAAAGCAATATGCATAACCCACTTCCAATTACCCATATGAATGTGGACTAATTAAAACAAATCAACCATGACATTATGCAACCTGCTATTCTTTCATTAATACCACTATCAACACTAGAAACGTAAGACTCCTGGTGCATGCGTTTTAGGCAGCATTTCTTTTGGAGAAATAGAAAGGACAGCCTTCACAAGAAATGCTACCCTTTCCACATAATTCACTGCTAATTTCTGGAAACATGGAACATCACTCAGAATGCAGACTTGTAAGTTTACCTTAAATGTGTTTGTATGTGTGTAGATGCGTATGTGAATTTATTGTTTTCTTATATTATAATATATATATATACCGACTTGACCGAGAAAGTGACAGGGAGGGATGGGAGCAAGAGGGGAAGGGAAGGGCAGGGAGGGACTGAAGAACTGGAGGAAAGAAAAGATTATTTTTGTATATTTTATATAATTATGTGGAACGGGGATTCGGGGGTTCTTCGAGAGGGCCAGATCAGTTATCACCACCCTCTTGGGGTTCATCTCCATCCCCTTGTGTGTCAGAGGTCCAAAGCGTGAGGTTGTCCCTCAAAAGCTGCATGATGAGCGTGGAGTCCTTGTAACTATCTTCATTCAACGTGTCAAGTTCCGCAATGGCATCGTCGAACGCCTACAACACAAATTAGGGCCACGTTTCAACTCTTAAACATAGAAAACACAGGACAAAGGGCAAAGAACAGAATGTAAGGCCCAATTCCCAATTACAAGTGAACTTGTAAGACCAATATTAAGTGAATTAGCAGGTAAAAAAGTGCAATACTGATTGCAAGATTTCTGAATCAGAGAAAAATAACACGTAATTATAAATGTTAAAGGTATATCATTCTTCTCCAGGTCAAGCCCACAGAGAAGACACAGATCCTGTCACCTTAGACATAAGTCTCTACCACTTTCCACTGATCAACATTTGTTAGGTGTTCAGTATGTAACAAGTCTAAGAGTCACGTTTATGCAGCTCTAACCAGACGGAACACAAAAGAAAATAACACAATTAACTTGCCCTTACAAGACATGGCTGCAGATTAGCCCAATGAATTTTTAATTGGAACAAACCAGTTAGTGGTCATGAACATCTGTCTAACTGCCCCCTGTAAAACCATGAGGTCAAAACCATACTCCTCAGTAACCTGTATTCATTTAAGCAACATGGACATTATGCACATGTTACAACTGTTTATGCTGATCACATTTGAAGGACTAATTAACACTGGGTCAGAACCAAAATAATTACTTTACATATACATTCATGCAACTGTAAACACAGGACACCAAACTTACAGAAAACATTTTTCAATTGACCACCATTTATTACATGTATCTGGTCCCAAATTCAAATCATTGTGTATGGTACGTATAATAAATACAGTCACATACTGGTACAGTTTTACTACTATCGAAGCACACAAAAAGCAGTGTTTTTGTGATATATGTCTGCAACAGTGATTACAGATCTGTATTACAGAAACATCACCTTTCAGTTTACAAAATATTGCACTTTTGTTACACATTACAAAACATTCCTTTCAGAAGAATACAGAGTGTCATGTCAGACACAAAAGTTTCGACGTAAAAAAATGTGAATGCATCACTAAATTTTACTTCAATTAAGAACATTATACTACTCAACTTGTATGTTGAAACAAGTATGTAGTATGTTTCCTTGGTGGATTCTTTACTGCACACACTTGGACATGAAACATCGTATGTAATGTGTCCATTTTCTTACTCCACCACAGACAACATCTACGTTGCCTTAACAGCTATAACTTTTGTGACATATAACATGACTGTGTCATAACAATTATGAAGTACGAGTTTAGTAAACTTTCACAAACAAAATTAACACACTTTTTGATGATCATGCAATAACTCTCGAGACTGCTCTGAGGAACTGTCCTCCTGGCCTTCAACATTGCATTCCACAGCATTTCTGAACAAACTGTGCTGGCAGCTAGCTATCCTTTTCTTATATACTTCACCAGCCACTCAGTGTGGAGGTCTGAGCTTGATCCCAGGCCAGTCAATGTGGTATCTGTGGTGGACAAAGTGACAATGGTACAGGTTTTTCTCAGGTGCTTTGCTTTCACCATCAGGATCATGCCACCAAACTTCCATGTTCATACTCCATTAATCTACCAGTGACATCACACTATCTCAGCAACTTTGAGCATCATTAAAACACCGCTGCTACTTCAAGACAAGTGTAATGCCTTGCTGACAGATGGCATACAAGGTCTAGAAACATTTTCTTTTGATTTTGAGAAGTTTGGATAAAATGGGCAGCTGACATGGGCCACACAGGGCCTAAGCCCTTATGCATGACAGGAATGTTTAACTTTTGCAAAAGACCAAAAACTCTACTGTGATAAAAGTCCTGCTGTAAAACCTGTTTGCATGCTGGCTGAAGTGTAACTTGTGACATGCTTCATTACCACTGCCTCAGCCATTACAACACTGTAAATACTACTGCAGAAGTGAATAAATCACTAAGATATTTCCAGGTCTATGTTTTACAGAAACTATGGTTTCAAATGGAAGCAGAGATAGCTCAGTCACTCTACCGACTAGACAATGGGATGGATGACTGAGAAATTGTGGTTCAAATCCTAGCACAGGAAAGATATATCTCTACCCCAAAGCATCCAGAGTGGCTCTGGGGCCTGCCCAACCTACTGCACACTTGGTAACAGGCGCTAGTCTCATGTGGGTGAAGTGGCCAAGGCATGAAACTGACCTCTCGCCTCCAACAGTGCTGAGGCAATAAATGACAGGAGCTACATATACTTCCATTCTACCACCACCACCACCACCACCACCACCACCACCACCACCACCACCACCACATGATTCACCACTACAAAAAAAAAACCTCCAGCCTGAACTAAGTAACATGTATGTCTTGATATGTACCATAGCATAACCATGCCATGGCTCAGGTCGTTAGTCACTGGCCTCTCACCATGGAGGTCCAGATTCAATCGTAGGCCAGTCAACGTGGGCTATGTTGTGGACGAAGTGGCACTGAGACAGGTTTCCCCAAGTACTTTGGCTTTCCCCTGTCAGTATTATTCCACCAATGTCACATACTCATTCATCTAACACCAGTGCTACACAGTTTAATTAGAACACAGGTTAAAATGTTCAGCAATAAAATGACAGTCACAGCACTTTCAAAGTGTCAACACAGGGATGCAGACAGAGTGATGTAGGTCAGTCTGCAAACTCCTCTGGTAGGCCAAGGAGTTGTGCAACCACCTATATTCTTTCTGCACATTCAAGAAACCCAACAGTCAGAAAACCAAACTGTGAGGCAGGGTTCAGTGTGCAAGTCAGTAGCAACACAACATGCAATTCAGTAACAGCTTCCACTCACTGAATCATACACAGCTTAATATTTGTACTGAATTAAAAAAAAAACTGGGCCCATGTATACACAATACACCATCACTTCAAGTTTTATGTTTGGCTGTATGGATTTTTATAGCATACAATATGGAACACTGACATTAAACCAAAAAGCCTGCAAATCACTGTGTTCAGCTTGGGAAATCAGTTCAATGTCACTGTATCCAAAGACAAAAAATTACTGTACTACACTTCAGTGCTACACATAGAAATTACAATTATTGTATTACTAATTTGCAAACACACAGTAATGTAAGCTGCCACTGAATGGTACAGCATTATGTTAATTGGATCACAAATGCTAAATAAAGGCTGGTCAAATCAATCAAGGCACAAATGCAACTTTTCCATTTCCCGTCATGAACCAAACAGATAGCACCCAGCACTACGCAATTTACTACATCCTCTTGCCAATATGCATGGTAGTGGCAGCCATTAAAACAATATGGATGTACTTCTGTAGAGATTCAGGCTGTCATTTCAACTGTCATTCCGTCTTCAACTTCTAATAATGTGAGTAAACTTCCATTTCCTAATCTGATCCTTTTGCAAAGTTTACTGCGATACCGAAAAATGAAAGCACCCATATCCTTGGCACAGAATGGGCACTTCCACTACATATGATGACAGCCATCAATTGCTACCAAGAGGACAAAACTGTGTGTGTGTGTGTGTGTGTGTGTGTGTGGGGGGGGGGGGGGGCCAAAAACCCAAGTATAAACTAGAACTACGTTGATCGTGGCAACTGAGTAGCGTGTTACATTTGCCTGGAACTATTCTTTCCTAATGTTACTGATCCTGGAACTTAATTTTACCAGCAAATGGCTGAAGTCCATAGTTTAAGTTACAAATGTATATCATGTTTAACTCAGGTAAGACTGATGACCCACGTGTACTGACATCCTATATGTGCGTCACATTATACCCTTTTGTTGTCCTAGTGCAAAGAGCTACTCAAATGCAACAAAAGTCATTCGATACAACCATTCCGTTTCAGTTCATCACTTGGTGTTGGAAGGCAATATAAAGCTCCAGGGCTGCTTTACTGTTACTTTTGAGAAATTTTGCAATGGCTTGAAGAAAGTTAAGAGCATCTGCGATCGTAAGACCAGATTACTTGACTAGAACAACAGGGTACAATTTATAATTTCGAGCTTACAATTTCACTTAACCTGTAAATTTTGTATGGGTCACAGTACTTGTCAGGGATATACATAAGCACATACGACTGTACTGACAGTGAATTAACGAATTCCCTGTTCCCACGAGTCCATTTATTCTGAACACACAGCTACAGTCTGTCCCAGAGAAATATCTCACCTATGCGATACCACACAATACGGACATTTCTATTGCATGAGCCTCGTCTAAGGCAGGCAATGTATAATGTAACACTGACGCACATTCACGTAACTGTAAGCCACTAAAAGCAGTAACTATCACATATTATGAGCGTGTGTCTGTAGCCTTAGTTATCCAGCATGCAAAGCACATATGCCATATTATATTGTCATGTGCCCTCTGTTTCGCTCTACCACATTTTTCCACATTATCTCATAAACGGCACAAATTTCATAAAAAAGTTACCAAATATAAAATGTGTATTTTGATTTTCTCTACAACTTTTGCCTGAAACATTTCTCATTCTAAGAAGAATTCGGTGAGATACTATCACAACGGTACCACAGGTCTTCATGTAAAGTACCCGTTACCTGCCAATTTTAATCAAACTTGAATTTTGACAGATTTTTGACAAATACTCAAACATCAAATTTCGTGAAAACCCATCCATTGGGAGCAACTGTTCCATGCAGGTGGGCAGACAGACATGGTGAAGCTAATAGCAGCTTTTCGCAATTTTGCAAAGGCACCGAAAAAGGGTCACTCACTTCAAAATCATACTCTTCCTGTTGGCTCAGTAAGACATCTAGCCCTTCTCCCCTTTCAATGGTTTTAATTGGCCATATTCCTTGCAATATTCCTGTATAATCAATCCATTCCGTCCTTCTGAATCATGTTAGTGTCTACCTGAACCTAATTTCTGTCACCCTATGAAAGCAGCATATCTTTCCAGAACTCTCGTTATCAAGTTACGATCCTACACTGTGCCAAAACCCAAAAGACTATCTGAGAAACTCTAGCTTAAAATACTTCGTCTTCCAGGTGAATACTAAATTCACAAACTACTTGTTAATCTGGTGGTCTTAAATGATGTGTCAACCACACAAAAATGCAGTTAGCAGCCGTAAGAGGGATCTACATGCTGTGGTTACTTGTTATGATACAGTTCATTAGATGCAATATTTGAACCTGTTTAGTAAAATAGAGAATAATTTCTGACTAACAGATCTGTGATATTCAAAATAATCAGATATCTACTTCCAAACTACTGTGGACAGAGCAACACACTACCTTATACACAAAAAGTAAAGTATAAATGGCACAGGATTAAACTTTCCCAAACCTTGGACCATTATCAGCAAAGCTGCAAACATGGTCATGTGACTTTATCATCTTGACTACGTAAGATTTACACGCATTTGAAATGAAAGCACATGAAGTACCTCGTAAAGATTATTTATCTTTCTGTAACCATTTAGAAATAATAGTCAGAAACCCCTTAGTGCAAATTGGCACTAGTGTTTGTCAGCCCTCCTACTGACACTCTCCTTTACCCCCAATTTCTCCTCTCCCTGCAGGGTGACACTCCATGAGGTTCACAGTTGTGATGGTTTGAATTTCCTTCCATCACCCAATGCACAGTGGCGTGAAAACCATTTACAGTCTTGAACTTCCGTTGTGTCACAATGGCAAGACCCATAAAAGAAATTTCTGCATACACCAAAAGAGGCCCATTCCTTTTGGAAATATAATCACCCTACAGGACTTGGATTCATTAACAGCACGATTCATTGAATTACTTCCAAGCTGCCCATCAGCTCACAAGTCAGTTCTGAAGGAGTCTGTGCCACATAGACAGATACAAATAGTTTCTCTATTTTACTGATCAGTCATACTTGATGATGGTTGGGACAAACACACAAATGTAACACTCCACGTCAATGGCCAATAAGCCGTCCTACCTGTTTAGCAAGATGGCAAGCTCTCGCAGGTGAATTGATTATCTCATAATAGAAAACCGAGAAATTGAGGGCTAAACCCAAACGGATTGGGTGTGTTGGTTGCATTTTTGACTTTGCAATGTCGAAGGCTTCCTGGTAAGCTTTCTGTGAATCCTCCACTACCGCTGGCAAGGCAAAAAGAATGTAAAAAAGATTGTACTATCATTCAAACATTCTATGTTTTGAATATTTAGGGTGGGAGTACTGCAGACATTCCCTTTGTTCCTTTCAACCAGCCTCACTTCAGCACAGTGTTCCTAAATAGAAAACTGAACATTGATACATCACACGTTTAGGACAGAAGTGACAAAGTGCAAGTCCTACAGCACGTACAATCAGATAGCAGGTATGGTGCTATCATTTTCTGTAGTTCAATGAGCAATGAATTACTGTCAATGCGCAACTATGTCACAACTGTTCTGAAAGCAGTGCTAATTCCTAATACAGACAGACCGACTGCCCAACCAACCAACCAACCAACCAACCAACCAACCTGTTTCGCCAACTGACACGCTTTGTCTGGGGAATTGAGGATTTCATAATAGAAGACAGAGAAGTTTAGTGCCAGGCCAAGCCTGATTGGGTGAGTGGGCTGCATTTTAGCCTTGCTAATTTCAAATGCATCCTGGTACGCCTTCTGTGAGTCCTCCACTACAGCTGAAATTGTATCAAATTATTACAAACATGGCAACAAACAACTTACCCTCCAGGAACACATTTTAAAGATCTAAATGCTAAATACATTCTACATCCACTCTTGCCAATGCATGTAGAACAGATATTTAGCCAATATTCCAAATAACACCACAAGTACTGAGCGGTATATCTGAAACAAACTCTAACATCATGCTTACTGCAATGCCAACTCTTTGACCCTTTGGTAATGACAGACCTAACATTACAAATCCACTCTTACAGTAGTCCGTCACGTCTCCCAAGGCAGTTACTTCAGTGCTTTTTTCTTTTATTACTGGATGCACTGTGGTCACAAACACTGGTGTGAATGAAAAAACCATTCCTGCCACCTCTTAACAGATTTTGAAGACACTATTTCACGAAAACAGCTTTTATTAACACTTTTATGGGAAATATATCACTGACACTGGTGTGACTGGAAAACCTATTCCTGCCATCAGTTGGTGGAATGTTCAACAGGTACCATTTCGTGAAAACAAGAGGTTTTGTTAACAGTTTACAGAAAAGATGCCACCACTCCAAAGGGGCAGGGTTAATGTGAGCACCTAGCTGCGTAGAAATTATTTACAAGTAAAGTTCTCTGAGAAATTATGCAACTGTAGATTTTTAATCCTGTAAAAAATCCCCTTTCTTTTCAAACCAAGGGAGACTTAACATGTCTTACAGGCCTGTCATTACCACAAAGGGTATAAACACAGAATCAAATAAATCAAGTGACTGCACACACACAGGGATATACAATATATTCATGACACTTCACCCACACTATGTCTGCTCAACATCCACAATTCTCAAAGGAAAAATTAACAGCCTTTCAACACAACAGCACATAAAATTTATGCACAAAAATTAATAATGAAAGGGTACTTAATTTAACCCAAATTTTATGCATTTCTTAACACTCTGGTCTCCTATATTAAGACACCATGTAATGTCATGCCGTATAAGGAGGCAGTTCATCTTCCAGAACACCCGTGACCACCTCTGAAATTATGTTGTCTTAACCTTTTAAAGCCTAGCGGTAACTTTACATGCGGCCACGTTTAACATTAAAAAATTCTACATGGTGCCCACATTGCGTTTGTGTTTTGTACGCATCTCAGAACAAACAGCAACTTTTGCCTTACAAAGCCTTTAGAGATCGGTTTTTATAACCGAAGTGGAGAGTGTTTACAGCGTGGTACGCACTGGGGCCTTACATAAAACAGATACGCTTCGTCTTTAAAGGGATACACCAGAAGACCACAACAATTTTCACTGGTTTAAACATGACAAATCCAGTTTCAGCATTTTACTCCATATTTATAATATACCCTACATAAAAAAAGTAAAGTTGCCCGTCCACACCACGAAGACATAGCGGTGGGGACTGAGGTATAGCTCCGCCCATTCTTAACTTAGGCACTAGGTGGAGGTGTCAACTCCACGCCCTGGCTGCTTTACCCCAGCAAGAACTCTGGCACCCATTGAATTGGACACTGAGTGGACCCCGGAGCCAGTCTGGATGGTCCGGGAGAAAAGATGATCTCTTACTGCTGCAGAGATTCAACCACCAGACCATCCAGCCCACAGGAAGTCGCTATAATGACTACACTACCTTGGCTACACACACTCTACACTCCAATGGTCTGACTACAGCACATTACTGATGGTTCTTTTGACATGTTAGGTATATATTAAATGCAAACCTTCCACCTGAACTTGACTGCTATGATATGCTTATGTGAAAGGTGAACAGTATTAAATCAGAACAAATCGGAATTATTCATGTATCACAACACTTCTGATTGCCTGGAAGCTTGCACTGATGCTGGCTCTGGCTGATGTATGCAAGAAAATGTGCAAGTTTTCCACTAAAAACGTACTGAAAATTTTGTCACACCATTCACAATTGATATGAAAACAGGGCCACAAGTGTGGCGAAACAGCAGAGCAAAGTCAAACCAGCCTACAAGGCTGGACAGCCAAAGTATCAGTATTTCCTGACAAGGGCAAGAAATCTGTCCTTACTCCAGAGCATCCAGACCAGCTCCGTGGCCCACCCTGCCTCCTACCCTACAGGTATCCGCCAAGGAGACTGGGGCATGAAACCAACTCGCCTAATCTGCTGCCAAGGTTAAGAATAAATGGAGTTATTTCTCTATTTTCCCATATTCCCCAACACCATGCACAGCGGGACAATTTTACATGCTAATAACTCTAAGTTGCATAAACATAAAAATTAACAGTGGATTAAATTTGGGGAATGCCTGCTGCCATTCGGTTCCAGATCTTTACTTTTCCCATTGCAATCTAAAAATTACAATTTATCTACTCTGGTGGGCGGGGCATGTAGCTTTCATGGCGAAGGACCAACATGCATACAGAGTTTCACTTGGAAACCCTGGAGGAAAGGCAGCATTTGGAAGACCACTGCGTACATGGGAGGATATTAACCCTTTAAAGACGAAGCGTATCTGTTTTATATAAGGACTCAGTGCGTACCGCGCTGTAAACAGTCTCCACCTCGGTTTTAAAAACCAGTCTCTTAATGTTTTATAAGGCAGAAGTTGCTGTTTGTTCTGAGATCCGTACAAAACACATAAACGCAATGTGGGCACCACGTAGAATTTTTTAATGTTAAACCTGGTGGTATGTAAAGTTACCGCTAGGCTTTAAAAGGTTAAACTGGGGCTTAAAGAAATAGGATAAGCAGATGTAGACTATATTCATGTGGCTCAGGACAGGATCAAATGTTTGTATGCTTGTGAACATGACAAAGAACGTCTAGGTTTCCTAAAATATGGGAATTCCTTGGCTAGCTGAGACTCTGTTAGCTTTTCAAGGATTAAGTCCAAGGGTATTCATATTCAGTTGGAAACTCCACATATCAAGACCCCATACTCTTTGTTATGGACAAATGTCACCACACGGTTCCGAGTTGCAGCTCTCTAAAACCAAGAATGCCAACAATTCCATCTGATAACCTACAATTTTAGGACATCTATTCAATGCTCATTGTTTAACTGTCTTAATGCTCATTGTTTAACCGTCTTCGCGAGGACGAACGGGGGAAAACCACAAACAAGTTCGAAAATGTACGACCTGAATAAAAAGTCAGGCGTGTTTGCTTTATTCTGCTTAATTATCTCTAAAACAGTAACACATAAAGAAGCGTATTTACTTAAAACATGTTTCGTTCACCTCATCAATTTATCCCATACACATTTTTTGATCTTATAAATATTTGTAGATTTACGCGCGAATGAAGGTCGAAATGAGAGCGGAAACGCTTTCGTCATCCGATTTTAACAAAAACTGAAATGTACTGGCAGACATCTATAACCTCGAGGCCTTCGCTCTTCTGGGACGTTACGCGGCGCAGGTTTCCGGATGGTTACAAACGTTTCAGGACACCTATACCTCCGATCTTCCAAGCAGTTCTTCTTGGAATGTTTAACGCTTGAGGATGGGACCGATAGTTTGCGCCGAAACATCGGTAACTAAAACCCTACACCGCGTCACATTCGCGATATGCGAAGGCCTCAAGTACACAGAGGCGGAAGCCTGAAATCTCGCCATCATTAAACCCCTAAAGCTAAAATTTACTGGAAATTCCATTCAGTGGTCCATCCGGGGTAGCTGTCGATGTCGCATGCATACGGGCGGGCGCTGTGCTTTTTGTAGGCCCTCCGCAGACATGACGGTGGCTAATATCCTACCCCCGTCAGGATTTGAACCAGACATCCGGCGTGCAACGAGCGGTCGAACAACTCTTATAACACGCACGTGTCTTTGTGTGTTGTCCTGTGTACGTAAATCGCTACTGATGAAAAAACACGCACCTCCCACTGAAGGAATCCAACATAATAACCAACAGATTACATGACAGCCTGTACTACGCCCACTAAAATGACGGAAAATACACGCGTTCCGCCCGTTGGCGGTTAGCTGCACTAACAACGGCAGGCGGTCGACTGATTGATCCCTTCCGATTCAGTTCTGGTTTTGCAGTTTCGTTGTGCACCCTACTCTGACTTTGTGGCCAAAATGTTAGGTTCGACAATCAACTGCTTCTTTGTAATACTCATTTAAACGTCCCGCGTAATTCACGTTTCCTTTAAATACTCTGCCACCAGAGCGGCTGCCATGCTGTCCGCGGTAGCTCTCCTGTACATTTTACGGTATCAAACTTCCAATCTCAACGGGTATCTATGAGCTACTGGGTCACTTCTGGACAAAAAAGCTACTAAAACACTGACAGACACGTGAAACGATGCTGACAGCATTCTTTACGTCTCCCGAAGTCGTTTCCAACACGGTAATTTAAAGAAAAAATACGACTTGACCAGGAATCGATGTCCGATCTTCTCTGCAGTCAAAGTCTGTACAACGGAGTTGCTACCATGGACAACATGGCTACCACTCTGCTGACAGGATTTAAAGGGAACGTGAATAATGCGGGCCGTTTAAATGTGTATTACAGAGAGACAGTGGCGGGTTGACATCTAATATTTTGGCCACGAAGTCAGAGCAGGGTCCACTACGACACTGCAAAACCAGAACCGAATCGGTGGGGACCAATCGAACGCTTCTCCCTGTCAGTTCATACTGGAACGAATGGACCAGAGTGAGCATTCACGTTCTCCAAACTGCGCCTTCTCTCGCCTGGTCCAACAGCACGAGTACAGTAACTCAATGGAGCAGAGCCCTTCTTGAAAACCTAACAGTTCCTCGGCTATTCAAAGCATTTCCCGCATTTACGGAACACACAAGTTCATTACCGTGTTCACAACAGTCCGCCACTTGTCCCTATCTTCAGCAGGACGAGACCAGTCTGATTCCAACTGATTTCCTTACAGTCCCTTTTAATATCCTCCCACGCCTAGAACTTCCTTCACGACTCCCCACCTAAACCTGTATGCAGTTCTCCTGTCCCACGCAGTGCCACATACCCCGCCAATTTCATTCCTGACTTCATCGCCCAAATAATATTTGGTGCGGAGTACAAACCATGAAACTCCTCAATGTGCGAAGTCCTACCCTCTGCTGTTACCTACTCGTAGGTTCAGATGTCTTCCACATCCCACTGTTGTCACACACCTTCAGCCTATGTTCTTCCCTCAATGCGACAGAGCAAGATTCACACCCATATCGAACTGGCAAAATTACAAACGTATTATATTTCAATACCGAGATTTTGTAGGGGAAAGGAGACCTGAAGGGTAGTAGGCATTCCCGGGGTTCAACCTGCTCTTAATTCCTTCAAATAGGCAATTTTTATTTGCTGACGCTGTTCCCTAATATTTGAACTTGCCACATTTTCAAAGGATTTATCATATATATCTTTACGTTGTCATGTTTATCCTGCGTTTTGTTCATAAGACACGCACATATACTCCTGCTTCCATACGAGTACAACAGCACTGCATTAAACTGAAGTTATCTTCAATACCAATCTATAGGGCGTGGCCTGCCTAGGGCATATCGTATCGCACCGCGTTATGTCTCATTATGCATGACGTGTGAACCTGGGGCGTCTTGCAACGTATCCGGTGTCTTGACAGGTTCGCCTGGGTCGGAGCTCGCTTGCTCACAACACAGATGAGGGGGACGCAATCACTGCGGAACGTTCCAGCATACAAAACGCTAACGGATTCTGGAAGTATTGGAATAACGTTTGTTAAAAATTAAAAAAAAAGTAACACCCCGAAATTCCGTGACAACTGGGGATGAAAACGCTCGCACAATTACAAGCAGAGACGAAGGGTTTTCGGCGCATCTTTCGTCTGATTTATCCAAACACAACTGCACTGTGTGTTGCGTCGTTCTGTGAAACGCTTCGGGGGCTCGAAACTACGTTGCTGAGCAAACTGCGAATGTAAAGTTATGCGATTATTTCCTTTGGATTCTTGGACTACGGACTCCGTGATACAATTTTTCAATTTACACACCAAAATGTTACACTATTAACGACTCTTTAATTTGCAATAAAATATGTAAAAATGAAAACGCGTTTAAACCTTACCCGATCCCTTACTTCCTGGTAATGTCCACACATTCCCATTAAACCACACCAGACCTTAAAGACAGCAGCAACGGGACACAACCCTATCCATGCAACGCGCAATCACGTAAAAGAAATGGAAAACAATAATTCCAAAACACGTTACTATATTCAATGCGAACGCAACGTACAGCATGGTGAACTAATCACAGTCGTCACTATGACTACTGGCCAGACGTCCACGGTTCCATTTCCGGCACATTCAGGAATCTCCTTCCTCACGACGCCCACACCGGGCATGGGTCCCACTCCAATGGGTGGGTAAGGACTCGTTCCCGCCCGTCAAATGGCTGTGGCGTGAGAGGACGGTTCACATGCATACAAGGAGTTATACAAGTACCCCCAACCTCCCCACACCGATCTGCGATGAATCGGGCAAGGAAGTTCACTTTGTAACCTATCCCGCAGTCGCGCCTCACGGTCTGATGAACGCTTCAATCCTTGCATTTTTCAAACAATGGAACACCACAAGACTACGGCCCCGGAAAACCTGGTAGTCACATGGCAAATGGCCAGTTCCAGCCGTTTCAAAGTTCACTGTGACAAACATTCGTATAACAAATTCTTACGTTGTACGGCGATACGACGCACTCAAATCAGCGAGCGTTGCGAACTATTCTCACTCCACAAATTCCTTCCTAGAAAACTTAAAATTCATCTTTAAGCACCGACATTAACACGGGTGAGCCCCGGTATCCAGTGCCTGGGCCCTGTACACTGTGAAGACAAAAATCCCTGTCCCTACAGGTAAAGTAAAAGAACCGTGAATCACAACTCACATTTGACAATTATTTTGCCAGACTGTATAACATGTTTCGGCCTTATACGGCCATCACCATGTACTTGTAGTTACAAAAATACTGCTAAACTAATAAATAATAAATCATCTTCTTCAGTAAGCTTAAGAACCCGAAACTGCTAAAATATGTGTAATTTAAAAATATTTTAAATGTATTTGTACTCTTTTGGTTTGTGCACGGCGCAAACGCACCTTGTTACTTGTGTAATATTATCCTCCAGAAACACTATTTCATATTTACACGTAAGCAAAACTAAAGCAATCTTCCGGACAGAACATTTCACGCCTACTGAAAAAAGCAAAGACGTTATTCAACATCGCCAACGGAAATGTCGAAACAGCTTTGTAAACGAATGTGATATCAATCTTACACATGGAGTTTATCGTATTATGCATAATTTTCCCAGTATGTTTTACATACAAGTACCTCACGATCGCCTTGTTCGGCCGAAACATGTAGTAAATCTGATATAAAATCATTGCCAAAGTTCAGCTGTGATTACCAGTTCTTTTACTTTCCTTTTACATAGGGCGTTTTTCCCCCTCCGGCCTCACCAGTAAGCGCCCGCCCCACGCCCTGCTAGCGTTCGTCAAACGCCGAATCTCGGGAAGTTTAACAGTCTGCAAACGAATCGAAGATTCTTTGTGATAATAACTTTTATAAAGTCTACAAACCCCACCAGTGCTAGAGCAGATGCTGAAAATGCTGCCCTCCTAACCGAATGCAGTCAGCACAACTGCGGAAAACACTGGAGTTCTCCGGAAATTGCCGAAATCTCCCGGCGAATGCTGTTTCTTAGTAGTTCCAGAGTGTGCACTTGCACCCTGTTCATGCCCCTTCAACGCCTGAGCTACGGTTACGTTTTGGGTTGCAGCTGCAACAATTTTGTGGTCCTTCGTGCAGACGTTTTTTGAACACTCGTCTCCTGACCTTGCCCTTTAAGAGACTGTCTCGGTGAAGTTTCAAGTCTAGCACGAACAGCGTCCGATTTCTATCTTGTCAACACAGTTCGTTTCCTGTCTGGCTCTTTGTCTAGCAGTGATCCTGTTGTTTTCGGCTTATTGGCCACGTCTGTTTGCTTGGAAGTGGTTGTCCTGGAAACTGACGACTAAATTTTGTGACATTTTCCAGCAGACTCATATATGAAATACAGCAGCACTAAAAACAGACACTGTTCCACAGTGTACCTGAGTTTCATGCTGTTACATCATCGCATAACTGAGAAATGCATATACCAGCATATAGCTGACAGCTGAAGTTAAAGTCCCGTTTGAAAACAGTGCGAGATGACTTATGGCCGCGTAATTAAGCGCGGTCCTTGGCCCCTACATTCACCTGATTTGACACCTTGTGACTTTCATTTGTGCGAAGTTTAAACGATAAAGTGTATCAAACAGATCTGAACAGTCTGGAACAACAAAGAAACAACATCCACGACGAGATTTCAATACTTTCCTCAGAAGAACTCCATTTGATAAACGTCTTCCGCAACTGCACTCGGGGTATTCGGTCAGGAGGGCAACATTTTCAGCCTCTCTTGTAGCAATGATGCGTTTGTGTTACACTTTCTAACGGTTATTGTCACAGCGAATCTTTCTCCCTCTTCCTTCACCGACTGTTAGGGCCGATTCACACTATGCGTCACGTTTCCGTTCCGTCAACGTTCCATCACCGTTCCGTCAGAATGCTCTGGGTTCACTATCCGTCGTGTTCAGTCATCTTCCGGAACAGCACATGACAGTTTCCGAGGCTTGCGTTTATTTTATTAGAACTCTGGTAATAGTTGAATGGTGGTAAATTCAAAATTTGCAATAAAAACATAAGAAACTTGCCTGATTTATTTAACTCTTCACCTATTTGTCCCCAGACTTTTTCTTTCCAGACACTGTCACTGCATTTCTTACTTCCCATGTCATACAATTCCTCGCATTTACGAACCAATTCCATTATTTTTCACCCATCTTTAAGATAAAAATTGACAGCACTCGTTGCCAGCAAACGCTCGAAGTGTAGTGGTGGAGACGGACGACTGTTCACGCTATTGGAATCTAGCAGGTAGAGACCAAGTCCGAATCCGTTCCATCACGTCAATCATTCTCGCTCAGAAACGGAGACGGAACGGAGACGTTCCTGTCACTGCGAACAAGCCCTATAAATTACACATAAGAAAATTTTACTGAACGGTGACGTTCCCTGACGGAACGGAAACGTGACGCATAGTGTGTCGGCACTTAAACCTCCAGAAATTCGGCGTGTAACGTAACGCTAGCGAAACGCCAGGCGGGCGCGTATCGGTTAAAAAAAAACCCTATATACTGTGTCACAATGCGATGTGTAGACCAGTATAACCCCTGTCCGTGCCGTAAGTAAAACACAGATACCCTTACAGTCCAACCCAAGTTTAGCCACTATAACAGCGCCATTCGTGCTCCACTTTTATCGTAACTTCTTAAAAATCCCACGCACGGTTCGCTATAATCGGTCTGGATCACCCCCTCACGTATTAAAATGCCTCCAGGTTTGAACTACAGTCGCTTCGTAAAGCAACACACAAGCAGTGCGTCATGGCTTTCGGGAAATCTGTTCGGATTCACTTAACACGGAAATAAAGTGACACTATAAACTGCCCATCTTTGATCACAAAGCTTATAACCACAGATAACCATATATGTACGTCCCCTGGAGGCAATACGCCCAGGTTCAGCATCACGCCTCGCCGGAAGCTGGCGATCGATTAGAAGTTCTGCCATGGCAACGCGAACGAGAAGAGGCGTAAACCGGACCGAAGGCACCTTCCTCCAACCTTCCAACCTTTCTGGCAGGCCGATAGTAAAAACAACATGCCCGCGGCAGTTCATGTCCCCAACCGACACAACGTATACAGAAGCTTCATGCAAAACGAGGTTAGAATTACTTCCCACGAAACGACAGTTCGGAGTTTCCTCTCAAATTTCATTAAATACACACACTGAATTTTACTCCCCTTTCCATAATATTGCACCTAGAACGTTTATTTCTCGCCCACGACACATGTCAACCTCGGTTATACCGGCCTCGGTTATAACGGGCCATTTTTCCATTCCCCAGATGTTTCCCTATGTTTTATCATTGTAACTACCTCGGTTACACCGGTCTCTTACATATCGGATCTTCGGTCACATCGGATTTCTCCCGACATTCCCCAACAGTTGATTTCTTTCGGCTATACCGTTTTTGGCAAAATAATGGCAATTTCACAAAGGTTGCAGTGTGTTAGAGCGCGGGGTGCTCACTCGTCACAGCAACATGAAGACTGCAAATGTAATCTGATAGCATTCTGTACCCAAAGACGCCGTGGAGACTTGTAAATTTTGCAGTTTGTTTGGCTTTGATAAGGACAAGGTCAAACCATTAGCAGTTATAGTGGATAAGCCAGGGCAGTCTCTACCTCTCTCTGTTATTCATGCAGCAGGGAGACAGTACTGTAATTGTCATATGCAAGCATCTTTATGGCACTTGGGGCAGCGTGCCCTGTCATCAATCAACTACGGCTTGACTTCGGCGCATTTACTTGTAACATTTTAGGCAACGATTTTGTAAGACTTTTACTTACCGTACGTACACAGAATTCATTTCCCAGCAATGAAGCGATATGTGTCAGTACCAGCCAACCAACCAGGTGCGAATATGTAAAAACGTCAAGCTATCCCATTACACACCTGGACAGGCCAGAGGGTTCCAGGAGGTACAGGCTCCCAGATTTGAAGACAATTGGTACATGAAGGTGGCAAGCTTCTCAGCCCTATGCACCGGCCACCTTTACCCCCCAGGATATATTCCTGGTACTTTCTGTTAGAGGCTGAGTCGATCCTGGGGCCACAGTGCAGCCGGAAGGATTATGTCAATGAAAAATTCCGATGATACCATCGGGAATCGAACCCGCCACCTTCCGGCTTGTAGAGCAGTGCCTCAACCAACTGCACCACGCGAATACGTACAGTATTTAAAAATTTTGGCCGATCCTAGTGGCCGCGCGGTGTAAGGCGCGGGTCTACCGCCGTTCGCTTGCTGGGATTGGGAGTTCGAATCCCCTCGGGGGCATGGATGTCTGTGTCTTGTGAGTGCTGTGTTGTCACATAGGGGCCTTTGCGTCGGGCCGATCACTAGTCGAGAATAGTCCTAAAAGAGTGTGGTGCGTCTGAGTGTGATCGTGAAGCCACGGTAATGAGGGGGCCCTGGTCCACGAGGGGCTGTTGCGCGATTTGGCGGGGAGGGGGGGGGTTAGAATTTTTGAGTATGTTGTACAATACAGTATGTGCGTAAAGGAGGGGCGCATTCACGCATCTTGGTGTGTGGCGCGTCCATCTGTTACATGAAGGGTTCACGAATGTAGTAATGTGTGTTTTTGTGTGTGTAAAATGCAGCTGTTCATGTCCATATGCAATAAAACTGAAAACAAGTGTAACTTAAGTGGTACAAATTTAAATGTTATGTTAAAACGTAATTTATCCGAACCTCGGATATAACGAACTTCGGTTATAACGGTCACTTTAAGACCTCCCCTTGGGATCCGTTATAACCGAGGTTGACTGTGTGTGTGTGTGTGTGTGTGTGTGTGTGTGTGTGTGTGTGTGTGTGTGTGTGTGCCTTTTTGTAGATTCTCTAGCCTAATACAGTCCTTCGTACAAGCTAGGCAATGTACGTATAAAGAAACATTGTGGCTCATTTGCATAACTACTGATGCAGTGGAAACGCTACAATGTGCTGCGTATTGTAGGGCTACATGCCACTGTCAACGTTACAGAAATAATGACCATTGCACAAAAATGCTTTTAAGGCGAATTTAAGCCGCCGGCAAAAATGAAACGTACTTAGGTGTTCACGTAAAGTGCCTGATATTTTTTGTCCCATTTTAACGAAATTTGGAGTTTCTCAACAGATTGTCATAAAAGTCCCCAATAACAGATTTCACGGAAATTCGAACAGTGTGAGCCGCGCTGATATATGCGGACGGACAGACAGACAGACAGACAGACAGACCGACATGACAAAGCTTTCCGCGACTATGCCAGCGACCCTAAAAGTCAGTGCGCTCTAAGAAGGTCACGCAGTTTGTATATGCTGGCCCGCACACGAACTTAGCAAGCACTTTACCTATGACAAACTTACCATGAACCTAAGTCATTAGAGGACATGCCCACGCCATACCGCGTGAATTAGTACGATCAGTAATAACGTGGCAGACGTGGTAACTTCTTAGGCTACAGCGATGCCACGCCCCGTTCAAGGACCCATGACTCACGATCACAGGTATACCGCAGCGCATATCAGGGTATGCACACAACGGATTTTATTATCCATTTTTAAAAAGGCGAACACTTACTGAACACTCAGTCACAACGGGCATTATTTTTGTTCATCAATCTAAAGAAACTAAAATGTCACTAAACTTTTTTTAAATCAACGACTACACTCTACAGATAAAACTTGTGTGTCCGGGTGTTCAGTGACTGCATGCAACGCACATGACGGGATACCGTGTATACACAAACTGGTCTCAACGTGTCATGGTACTACTGTTGCGCAGTCTTTAACGTCATCAGGCATTGTCACTTTCATTAACGCTTTCAAGCCGAGTGCTTGGCACTGTTGGTTACTCAGGAGTACGACTCTAACCTCGGTAGTCGTTCCGCACGGAGCCGGTTTGCTAGGTCTAGTATCAGTAACCGACGTATTATAACTAAAAATACGCTGGTATGAAGAGCGGTTGTATTTTGTAGGGGTGAGTTAACTGTTATACAATACAGAATGTTGCGTCGTGTTGGAGCTGTGGGTAAAATTTTATTACGCTTGTTATAAAAGGAACATTTAACAAACTGCGACTAATGTAAACTTTAATGACTTACGTTTTTGACGGGGTATGTATACATCTGCAAGCTCAGCCCAGAGATGAGACACCCACCCTCGCTATCAAGACTAAAGCTTTGCTCCTGAGTATATCCACCTCCAGGTTTAACAGAAAAAAAAACTCTGCATTTAGCCCACGCAGTGAATTTAGGTGTTTCGTATGATTCTCCCAGTAAACTAGTGCTTCCTTAGACGGCACTAATCAGCTGATTTTGCAACAGAAGCACTCTTCTGTACGAGGTCCAAACTTTGCATATAACGTACATTCGTTTAGAACTTCTCCAAAACATCAAGAAACGCGGAAAGAACGCATCGCACGTATATTGTGTCCTCATTATTATGCGAAATTCTCGTTCCTAACATTTTTCGATGTAACAATTCTCCCGCCGAGCGCTCCTCGAGACGACACATGCGTACAAACGGACAAAAGACCTTAAAAGGCGCTCTACGCGGATGGGAACCCACCTGACAGCACGATGACCAAATACAAAACACTCTGGAATCGAAGCTATCAGTGACACTGGTATGGCCCCCACCGACCACGTGACGCCCCGTCGGTCAGAGGACCACAAACGCACAGAACACCAACATCTGTTGTGGGTTCTTCTGGACTGAGTCCGTTCTTCTGACAGACGGCAGTATTCTGCATTCCAGTTACAACATCTAGGAGTAAGTTCGATAACTATGGAAGTAGCTAGTGGTTCCAGACCGGTTATCTACGCCACCGCTATTAACACATTTAGGCGTGATGGCATTCGTAGGGAGCCTCTATTACAAGCGCTAAGCCAGCCCGTCTCTACGCATGAAACAATTCGTGACCGGCAGAACTGATTTCATGAGATTTGACGCTGGAATATACTTCGAAAATTTGATAAACTTTAATTTTCGCTTAGATCAGACAACAACGAATATTTTACACGAAGACCCAAGCACGCATCTCGCGAGTAAAAGGTAAACGTAAAGTCGTCTCTGCCCACGCCACGAAAGGGCCCTGAAACCGGTCTGGACGTTATGAAGTGAAGCAAAATCTCTTGCCTCTACCAGGATTCAACTCGACAGTAACTACGTAAATACCTGTCGGAATAAAAAATCTGCCGAACAAAATTCATGTGTCCAGAATGAAAGATGCTTGTGTTTAGTACATTCTATCTGTAAATCTTAGTTTTTTGATACAATTAAACAAATGCAGCGCTGCAATCCGTTTCCCGAATTTACAGTACAAGAGCAATGTACTTAAGCAAACTTAAACCATCCTGCCATGTGGTATGTACGTTGCAATCGGACTTCGTTTCGTCTCTTGATCTAGTGATGACTCACGCACGTATTAACAAGTTGCACAAACATTTCATTTTCGACACGGAATCCTTGACATTGTTTATTCCATTAATACTGCTGTGAATTCTCGTCAATCTAAACAAGTATCAGCCAAAAGAAGCTGCACGTGAATGTAAGAACGTCATCACAGGTTTTATCATTTACTTTAGTGAACAGCTTTCCTTTACGGTCCATACTGACGTGAACACACCTGTCAAGTGTATGCTGTACACCTTTACAATCTTGTGACTCAACTGCCAGGTAGCAATTCAATTCATGAAGTAAATACAATCGGAATAGATCCAAACATGTCGAAAAACATCTTTTGAAAACCATAATCCTTTCGCTGTACTATGACGGTGTGAAACAAATACGCTGCTCAAAATGTTAAACTCGTAGGAAAGGTCTGACACAATCACCAAATCTAGGATGTTGCAAATCTCCATACCTCTTTAGCAAGATACTACGAGTACAGCTGACCAAACCTAAACTTATATGCAGGGCTGTGGGTGGAGCCGGTACACAAAACTTGCGACCCCGACCCCTTCATAAAAGCTCAATATGTATTACTAATGGCAAACCCACAAGACATTCCATCACCACCACGTGAATCCTGAGGCTACCTTTTAGACTTACAACCTACATTTAAGTATAAGTCTAATGGTTACTGTAGCTATCAGGGCTCTGGAGTTGGCGTATATAGTTAAGATTTTATATTGAGGTCGGAGTCGGTATATTTTTACAGACTCCGACTCCACCTAAAATTCCTTCCGACCCCGACTACACAGCCCTGCTTATATGGCACACGCTGTCGACAAGGAATTGTTAAAACCGTTTAACATCCAACCAGTACGATGCCCACGAATTCGTAACAAATCATGCGACTTAAATCGACGGAGATATGCTTCAGAAAGCAAGGGTACATTCGCAAGTGTATTGTTACTTTTAGGTTGATGGGGGTCGTCTACCAATAAATACCCAAATGGGCTCTTAAGTGTAGTGAAGACTGAAGTCTTCTGGGTCGCTGCAGCAGTGTCTGACTTGTAAACAGTTAGCGGGATTTCAAAGTACGGTAGTACCTTCATCTTCGGGTCCTAGCAGTCCACGATGACTGCTTGGACTGCTAAACTCTGAAGACAAATGCACGACGTCCCTTCGAAACGTCGAGTCGACACGGCCAACATGTCGCACCACGTGATTCTTCAATATACATGTACAACACGTCACGTCTGCTAAAGCGCTAGTAGTTACTCAATGGTGTATGGGATTAACCTTTTAAAGCCTAGCGGTAACTTCACATACGTCCAGGTTTAACACTCAAGAATTCTGCGTGGTGCTCACATTGCATTTATGTGTTTTGTACGCATCTCAGGACACAAACAGCAACTTTTGCCTTATAAAACATTAAGAGACTGGTTTTTATAACCGAAGTGGAGTGTTTACAGCGCGGTACGCACTGAGCCCTTATATGAACAGATACGCTTCGTCTTTAACCTTTTAAAGCCTAGCGGTAACTTTACATACGACCAGGTTTAACATTAAAAAATTCTACGTGGTGCCCACATTGCGTTTATGTGTTTTGTACGGATCTCAGAACAAACAGCAACTTTTGCCTTATAAAACATTAAGAGACTGGTTTTTATAACCGAAGTGGAGAGTGTTTACAGCGCGGTACGCACTGAGTCCTTATATAATACAGACACACTTCGTCTTTAAAGGGTTAAAGGGTTAATAGGGATACGGGCATGTGGCCATCGAAGTACATAAACAATAAACCCAGAAACAGTTACAGCGGACTTCGGTTATGACGGATCTCTTTTTCATTCCCTGGCCGATTCCCTAAGCTTTATCAGAGTAACAACCCCGGTTACACCGGTCTCTCATATGTCGGATCTTCGGTTGCACCGGATTTCTCCGACATTCCGTAACAGTTAATTTTTATCGGCTATACCGGTTTTGGCAAAATAATGGACAGTTCATAACGGTTGCAGCGTGTTCCAGCGCAGAGGGCTCATTCGTCAGGGCGACATGAAGACAGGATATGTGAACTGGTAACACTTTGCACCCGGACACGCCGATGAGACTTGTAAATTTTTCTCTCTTTTTGGCTTTCCTACGGACAAGGTCCAACCATCAGCGGTTATAATGGCTATGCCCGGGCAGACTCTACCTGATGGTTTCTGTTTTTCATGCACCAGCTGTAAAATAATTGTCATATGCGAGCATCTTTGTGGCATTTGGGGGTAGGGTGGCCTCTCATAAAGCAATTACGGCTTGACTTCGTTGCATTTGCATGTACCCTCTTAGGTAGCGAATCTGTAGCACTTTTATTTACTGTAGGTAAACAGATCTGACTGTTCGGCCAAGAAGTGACATGTATCAGTACTGGCCGACCAAGCAGGTGCGAATACACGTACAGCGTTTAAAAATTCTGAGTGTACAGTACTGTACAATACAGTAGCTGCGTAAAGGTGGGTGCATTCGGGCACCTCGGTGCGTGGTGCTTCCGCGTCTACAACAGTATCTGTTCACGTCCATATGCAATAAAACTGAAAACAAGCGTAACTTAAGTGGTATTAATTTAAATGTTATTTTAAAACGCAATTTAACCGAACCTCGGATATAACGGACTCCGGTTACAACACCTCTTTTAGGATATCCCTGAGGATCCGTTGCAACCGAGGTTGACTGTATACAGTGGTGATAAAATTTATTTATGACACGCAACTTGGAGAAGCAAAGAGGGAAGCTAAGGACGCGACATAAAAGAAATCGCGTGATGAAAACTGAGCCGAATATACAGGGTAATTCGTAAGTCCCGCCGGAATTGCCGACCCCTGCGGTACAGTTGCCGGGATGGTCACGACGGGGCGGAGCATGTCAGCAGAGGGACAGACACTCCAAGTTCCTGTGGTTCTGTGTGGTACATGGTCCGAAACCTCCATTGCACCGTCACAATTCACTCAGTTTTGGCAAACTCCAAGACAGAACGCTTTCTTGTCCCCTGTCCAAGCCACGTTTTGTCACGAGTGTCCCCTAGCAGTGAAACCTGCAAGTACGCCACGGCGCCTATTACCTAACAAAACTTGGAGAGATTCTCACCTATTTATACGCTCCTTTCTGCTGTGTCTGTCTTGGTTGTTGCGCTGCCGAGTTCGGAAGTTACGGAGGGACTGATGAACTACCCTGTATTTACAATGTAACATAGGGTGAATTAAATAAACCAGGTTGGGTATATAAACAGGCAAAAGAGAAACAGTCTTTGTACTTTTTAAAGCAGAGGTACTTTTCGCATGTTACCACAGCAAGTTGGCGGACCGCGTACAATCCAATATTCGGTGTTCGTAAAATACATTTTCGCGTTTATTTTCAAGCGTATAATTAATCCGTGTTGCAGGAGGGTTTACTGTAGTGCAGAAGTTCCAACGCAGTCCGTGTGTATTAGCCGAAATGCCGGTTAATTTATAACCATCGAATACAGCTACGGTCTCTCTCTCACGCACGCATGCACAAGAGCTCACACATAAGGGATACTCCGTAAGGTTCAGACAGGTGTTGTGATGGGGTGAGCAGGCAGTGCAATATGTTTCCCTCCTGCTGGTCCACCTCAAACACCCGGAAATAACAATCACAATGAATAACAAGAGTACATGGCATATGAAAGCCAACAACTTAAAATGGTTCCACAGTGCTATTTCATACGAAGTTAGACATGATTAGTAACATAATATGCCACAACTACATACACTAACAACTAAATCTGGCCTAAACAGGGGTGAGAAAACTACATCCAGAACTGATAACAGTTTAAATTAAGATTTCGCTGTTGTGGTCCTAATAAATTTACCATTTTATTTATTAAGATTACACACGGGTATGTGGCAGATGCACTTAAAATTTAACTTCATGCATTATCATACAAACTGTACACTGTGCCCAAATTACAGGTAACATGATATGTACGTTCAGTTAGTGCTGGTAACTCAACCACTGCACAACTCGTAACTACAGACAATTAACCGACTCTCGCAATTTCAGTCTCACACATTTTTAAAAAGGAAAATATTTATATAACAATCTTTTACACGCGCGTCGTATTTGTAATTGCGGGAATGAAAGCGCTATGAGACCAAGTTGGCGGAAAGACACTGCTCGGCGATAACACAGGTGATTGGGGGGGTGGGGGAGGGGGGTCATGCCGCGGCCGATGCGTTTCCAGTGTGTTCAGAGTTTGGAGTTCAACTGGAGTCCCTTGGTGCAGGGTCCTTCAAGGAAAACGTGCCATACTTCGGGAAAACGTTCCGTAGGTTTAATTATATCGCTATCACCAAAAATGCCCACATCCCAAGTTGAATGTTCACGGAATATTAAAGCGCGAACAGCGTGGTATCCTTGTGGTTCCACGTACTTTACCTCTTTCGTGCGATGCGTTATCCGCACACTGCGCAGGTCCATCCTTGGGAAGCCGACACCGAAGCCACGTCATGCGGCGACACGTGTGCCACGTAAAGGACTTGGAATCTAAAGGGCGATTTTATACAACTAGTGCGAGATTTTCTTGCTTAACCTTTTAAAGCCTAGCGGTAACTTTACATACGACCAGGTTTAACATTAAAAAATTCTACGTGGTGCCCACATTGCGTTTATGTGTTCTGTACGGATCTCAGAACAAACAGCAACTTTTGCCTTATAAAACATTAAGAGACTGGTTTTTATAACCGAGGTGGAGAGTGTTTACAGCGCGGTACGCACTGAGTCCTTATATAAAACAGATACGCTTCGTCTTTAAAGGGTTAATCAACGTATTTATTTCACTCGGATGTTAATTTTATGTTACGTACAGGTGTTAATATCACAACAACTACGTACTCCTCCTAGTTTTAATATGTACACTCAAATGTATAACACCTCTCACTCCTTAAAACTTCTCCCGCCATCATGTCTGTAACCGTTCACCTTCGGACACAGGCATCTAAGGTTACATCGCCGTTAATTCAACCTAAAGAACGTTATCCCGAAGTATGGCAAACTCCCCTATATACATATATACATGTGTGTATACAGGGTGATTCATGACTTGTGGAAATTACTGCAGTGGGTGATGTCTTCCTAGGTCTTTGTGATCAAAAAAGTTCATATAAATGTTTGTCCGATTTTCGACGGTTACGGAGTTATGGGCATTTTTTAATTCCCGTACACGCCCTCGTGTGAACCGCGTCTTACTGAACCAGCTGGCGGGTGATGTACTGACCGCTTGCATCGTTACATCCTGTTTACTGACGAAGCGAAATTCAATCGCGACGGTGTCAGTAATACACACAACTCTCATGTGTGGGCAGATGAGAATCCCCACGCCAGTGCGGTAAGCCACTTTCAACTACGTTTTAGTGTCAATGTGTTGTGTGCAGTTCCGGACGATCAGCTGATTGGTCCTTTCATCTCGGAAGGTCGCCTTACAGGAGAGGCGTACCTCCGATTTCTGCAGGAGGAATTGCCCCGACTTTTGGAGGATGTGCCTTTGAATAAACGAGGTCGTATGTACTTCCAACATGACGGAGCTCCTCCTCATTTTTCACGTGAAGTTAGAAATTTCGTGAACTATCGTTTCCCTGGGCGATGGATCGGACGTGGCGGTCCCCACAATTGGCCAGCCAGGCCTCCAGACTTAAGCCCACTGGATTATTGTGTATGGGATTGGATGAAAGAACTGGTTTAGTGTGAAGGTGGAAACGCGAGATGCATTGCTTGGTCGCATTTTGGATGCGGCAGCCTGCATCAGAGTCAGCGGAAGCTGC
Organism: Coptotermes formosanus; assembly: GCA_013340265.1. Taxonomy (NCBI): domain Eukaryota; kingdom Metazoa; phylum Arthropoda; class Insecta; order Blattodea; family Rhinotermitidae; genus Coptotermes; species Coptotermes formosanus. Next base: position 843,265 of record BLKM01005504.1, on the reverse strand, counting down.
AACAAGCAACTCGCGCAGTTCACAGCCGAGCGGCAGCCTGTGTTGCGGCCGGCGGTGGCATTTTCGAAAACCAGCTTCAAGCACAGATCAATACAAATTAAAGGTAATTTCATGAAGTTAACGTTATATTTATACTTTAAATGTATCATGTATTATGCTGGTTTATTATTTTGTTCCGTTTATTGTCAATTATCGCTAGCCTCTATTCTAAGTTTCAAACGGTCGTAAGTCCGCAACCGTCCAAAATCGGACACATGTTAACATGAACTTTTTTGATCACAGACGTAGGAAATCACCTCCTGCAGTAATGTCCACAAGTCGTGAATCAACCTGTATGTATATATAATTTTTAACTACCCATCCCGTTGTGTGTTTACACAATACTGTTTCCACACCATGTATGCACACATAGTTGACCACATGCATACTAAATTCCAACCTGCGCAAAATTCGACTTGGGCCGTGCATCCCGCAAAGCAACTGTTGCATTACTCGTGGAGTGCCTATACAATGTCCTCAGACAGGCAGTCACTCCAAATGGTCCCATCTGCCCCTACTCGCAATATAAACAAACGCTCACCCCTGCATTGGCCACGAACACTGCCCGTTAACATACAAAGGCCTCGTGGCTTGAAATACATTGCAAGTACAATTATGGGCCCTTACTGTATCAACAGCCTTCACACCACAGAACCTGCCAAGTACTGAAGACAAACAGAAAACACACTGCACACCCTTAACAGATACTTACTATTTCTGGTCTCCCCCGTTGCCACCTCTGCGAGATACCTGTAATAATCTCCCTTCATCTTCAAATAGAATACTTTACTTTCAGCATTACTCGCTTTGGGAATCAGGTATTTGTCTAAGAGACCCTGAAAACAAAGAAAAACCTGACGTCATTATCATATGCCTACACTTCCATTACATACATTAAACCGAACGGGTACGGAACACCCTCCGGACTTCCTGACGGGGTAACAGGAAAATATACCGTCACACCCTTCGAACCTACCACCAAGGAAACAGGCAATAAACCGTTAACACCCTCTCGGCTTACGAGGGTAAAAAGAAAATATATAAACACACGTTACAAATGCGTACTTCATAATATAGCAGACACCTCTGACACTAATGTACAGTCTTCCAACTACAAGGGTTAAGGTTCCACAGTTCAATTAAGTCGTCATGAAGGCGCGCGCACGCGCACACACACACACACACACACACACACACACACACACACACACACACACACAGTTCTACGCATTCCTAGCCTCGGCATTACACGTGGATTGAGGTTAACTTCACGCTCCTTCCGTTTTGCCATTCCGATCACTTCATTCAGCGTACATTACGTAAGACGTGGTTAAGTCTCCATTAGTCCCCTTTGCCAATATCTACAATTATCTCAATTTCGGCAAACTTCTTGCAACAGAAACTCTTATCTGCGAAACTCTGCTTACACATCATGGGTAATCCATCGCCACGTTGATAAATTTCATCTGCTGATTAGATCACAGAATGTCCAACGGAATACATGATACGAACATAACTACCTCCATTTTTGTATCTTCCTACAGAAAGAAGCCTGAGACTATGCTGTGAAACCCAAGTCACTCATTACACGTCACATGCTGAAGACGTCTGTAACTACCGTATATAGCCTACCGTCAGCCCGGGTTGAAGCATGTTTTCGGAGATGCAACAAAGCTCGTCACCTTATGGCTGGCACGCACTACGTGGGAAACACCCTACTGAATCTGGGTGATGATTCAAACAAATACGAGCGCATCCAAAAGGATTCAAACAAAAAGTTCAAAACCGTACACGCCTGTAATATGAGTTATCTGAAGGAGCACCGTGCATGAAAAAGAAGAATCAATGCGTCCAGAAGATAGGGAAAAATGGAGATTTCTCTACATCGTGTTGTTACTGAATGGGAGCTGACACTATATTCAAGCAATGTTTTAATAACAGCTCCTTACACTACTAGGCCCAAAAACACACTAGTAACATACAACACATTCTAGGAAGCTACCAAATGGCAAACTAGTATCGGGAAAGGCCATGAGAACGCCTGCATTTAATGGCAAAGTAATAACTGATTCCCCACAGTCCCATATTTTTTACACGTTAGTACGTCCAGTCGACTAAGTACAATCCCAAACAAAAAAAAACTTGATATTATTCATACCGAGGACGTAGCTTCTACAATTGTAGAACAGGAGATCAACACGTGCACACATTTTATAAAATGTTCGTAAAATATGTTTACTCACAATCCCGACATGTTTCGGTACACATAGGTACCATCATGAGGAGTGGTACTGAAAATAAAACACTAGTCATTAAACATTAGACGTCCGACGCATGCCTTGTATAAGCAGCTTCACTTGAAAACGAGAACACTTGTACAAAAAAACTTAAAAGTCTTAAAAGCTTGATAAAAAATCATGAACACAAACACAGATTTTTATCAAGTTTTTATGAAGCTTCTAACACTCTACGTGTTTTTATACAAGTGTTTTAGTTTTCCAGTGAAACTACTCAAACAAGGCACGCGTCGGACCTCTATGTCTAATGACTAGCGTTTTATTTTCAGTACCACCCCTGACGATGGTACCAAGTTGTACCGAAACATCTAGGGTTTGTGAGTAAACATCTTTTACGAACATTTTATAAAAAGTGTGCACGTGTTGGTCTCCTGTTCTACAATTCTAAGAAACACAGGAACTAAATAAAATAACACAAACGTCCATGTACTGCCTTCCCAACCTTCACTTTCAGTTCCTGGTCCCGGTCCCCAACTAGTTGGCAGGAACAGTCACTTCAGTCAAAAAGAAAACAAAAGGGACAACGAGTCACTGCTAGAATCAACTACTCTTTTCATTCATGCTGCATTTACAGGAGCAGGTGAAATCACCCCATCTCCACCTGTGTACAAATACCATGGAGTTGGCAACTTAACCCATACCCGACAGAACCGAGAGATCCTGCCAGAATTCCACGCAGCGCATTCCACGCTGATTTGGTTCACTTCACGCTACTGTGAGCTGGGTCTTCATAAAAACTATTTATTTAAATATGTGTATAGGAATAATGTCATTAAACGTTTTATTTTTAGGGGGTTAATGAAAGTACCGTAAAGAAGTTCTAACTGCAGCTCGCGGATCTGATGAGCATTTTATTACAAGCAGGAAAACAAATTAGGAAAGATTTTGCTAGTTCCTTTCAATGCAGTGCGTGTGGTGCCCGCAACCGCTCACAACCCCTTACAGAAGGCCCACATTTCCAAGATACGATACAAACTGAACACGATACAGCAACGAATTTTGCAATTACTGTACATTTTTTATTCGTTTCGTTTATTTATTCATTCACTCTTCATTTAACAGCCCTTTCAATAAGTCACATCCCATATCGCCGAATGGCATCGTAACGCGAGGAAAAGCTTGATCAAAGCCAGGGCCAGCCAGAGAGACATGTAAACACTCCGGACAAGCTAATAATTTGGCACCCCTTAAAACCGATATTCTTTAAACTTTTCGGGACTACGGTAGTGCTGACAAACCTTGCTGAAGGCGAGTGCCCAAACTGCGGATAATTTTCGGAAAACTTTCACGTGTGGAAACGCGAGTTTAATAGCACCGTATTTCCATTACTCCACTGACGTCTTAGCGCCCCACATAGGGTGGCGTCTCGCGCAGCTGCCCTGCTGCCCCGCCCCCAGTCCGGCCCTGATCACTATGCTGATGGATGGAACAGCAGAAGTACAGTTCCACACACCAGACCTACTCGCGTCCCCGGTACCCGCTCCGCAGGCTTGTTAGGCCCCACAGAAGGTCTGGACGCAGTTGAGACAAAAATCTCCACGCCACCCGTGACCGGAACTCTCAATCCTCCGACCGTCCAACCAGTATCCTGGTCACCATACTATCTAAGGTATCAAGGTCCTCAGGGCCGTAAGCAAGTTTTGAACTGGAAAGGATGTGAAAGAAAGAGACAGACATCTAATCCAAAGCATTATCCTGGGCTTTCCCTCCCTGAAGAGACATACGAAAACCATGAAAAATCTCAGCATGGCGGTCTCCAAACACACATCTCATAAAAGAGGTGCTGCACACTCTATCTCAACGTTAAGTAAATATGAGTCTTATCAAACGATTTCAACGAAACTCTAATAGTTGCAAAACCCAAGAGATACTACGTACGAAGGCAACAGCTTAAAATAGCCCCTGTGTGTTCTAACTTCCGTTTACCAAACTCTTACGCACATTGACTTGACGTGTTTAGTATACGCAGAAACAGACGAAAGACTTTTTATGCTGTGGCGACGAGAAACACAAGCAGCTCGAATTGTCTTGCATACGCAGCCCATTGGTTACCCTGCCTGCACCACCGTCCACAGCTGAATTATGTAATTTTTTCGTACATTGTTAAACGAAATGGTTTCAAATGACAATCACAGATACTGCGCGGTCTGATGTTACTCGTCTACTTGTTGAACACAAAGATCGTGGGTTCGAATCCCATTAGGGACATGGGCGATGTCTTTTGTCGTCCTGGGTCCTGAAGTGTCCCAAGGCCGCACTGCTGAGGGTAATGGCGATAAAGGGACCGTTAAGAAGAACTCGTTCCGAGGACAGGGACTACCTCAGTCTGATAGGCCACGCACACTTGGTTCTCTCTCGCCCTTCCCACCTGAAGACGGAAGCAGATTCAGTACCCGAAACGGTGTGGGTTTTCAGCCTCCGTCACGCCATGTATTCCAATTTGATGTACGTCGGGAGGGCGAAGACCCTTCGGGCCTGTTCGTGTTTTCGATTTTTCTGCTACCTACCACAATTTTACAATGGCAGGTAGACGTGGTTCTGACACACATGTAACAGCTCATGTGCCGCAGGATTCCCACACAATCGGACAGATGTTACTGGCAATTAGCGAAGGGCACCGATTCAAATGCAACTACTAAATCCATGCGATAAGGGACGGTTCCTTATTTCGCTATGCTCTTTCAACAACACAGGTTATACTGCGTCAAACGGTACACTAACGGCAGCAAACCAAGATTACATTCACAAATTATGTATGCTTGGTTTGCATTCACCTCGGAATCTTTTGCCCCACCACATCCTGTGTAAAAGTGTAAAAACTGAAGTGTGCAGAAGTATAAAATTTTCCTTATTCGTATGATTGTTACCGTTGCCTTTCACCCGAAGACAAACGCATAATGCGAGGCTTAATTTGTATTATTCAATAAAATTACGGCTACTAAAATGGCTGGAGTATGGGAGATGGAACGTTCACACAAAATGTTATGCGGGAAACTTGAAAGGACGGGGCTACTTAAAACACCTATATGCACAGATGTGAGGAAATACTGAAATGGATCTTACAGAAATTGATTGGGTTTGGGGAACTGGACCGGATTCGTCTGGAAGTGACGACTGTAAATAAGGTCCGTCCGTTCATTCGCGTTCGGCAGAAACAGCAGAAATCGATTAGCATTTCAGTGGCTCACGTAAGAGGTTTTGTAATTTTACGCTATGCTAAAAGCTGTCCCTGCGCACGCCACGAAGACATAGGCCTACAGTGGACGAGGTACAGACCCACTCATTAACCTCGGCACCAACCGGTGAGTGGTCAGCTTTACGCCACGACAGCGTTCACCCTCGCACCCACTGACAGGAGGCTGGGTGGACCCTATACCTGGTCTGGATGTTTTGAACAGGAGAAAAATATGCTGCCCTTGACGAAAGTCGAAACAAGATTCCTCGATTGTCGAATCCGTTGTATACTCACCACACGAACTGCGCTATACCGGCCGGATCCCAACTTCATTAACCTGTTCTGTGGTCTACTTAACGATTCTCACACTATACAACGTCGACTGTGTGCATAATAAATTGTGGAAGGCAACTGGCACAGCTTAGTGCAAGGTGATCTGCCGGCACTAGCCCACTGCAGGCAACATAAAACCTCATTTCGGATGGTAGGATGTCCTGACCTATATCTAAACGGGCATCACCGGTATACAAACTGCAAGCCTTACTGCCACTGTACCTATTATGCACAGTAGAAATTAAGCCTCCATTTTTGTAAAAAGGCTGAGTGGAACCCTTACCAAGCACAGGATTCGGAAGCAATACAGATTTCAATCCACATGTTCTCAGCGGACACCGCTTTTACCATATTTACAACAAAAGGCCAAGGACGATAAAGGCCCCGAAGGGAAATGTATATGTGTGCCAAAGTCTAAATTTAGACACTATCCGTTACTTCATTGTACGAGGCGCCAAAAAAGTGATACACTGCCTACAAACTCAAAAATACAAGTAGTGACCTCTCGGTGCATAAAATACTACCATCAACGTGAACATTACGATGTAAGACAGCAGCAAATCTACACACAATTCGCGAAAGAACGAGACTGCACCTGTCTTCTTACGTCACGCAGACGTAGCTCACAGGCAGACGTGAAACTGTGTCGACCGCTATTCAAAGCAGAGAATACAATGCGAAGAAGCCGACAGGAGAAAAGAAGGCGGTGTCAGAGACAGGGAAAATGCAATCTACATGTACATGGCGCCTTACGTTAGATTGATGAACAGAAGTTTCAAAATGAAACTGCGTGTAGAAAAGCAATATTAATTTATTAGTTTACTGAATGACGCCTACACCACCTCAAAGGGGATTAAAGAAAAATGAGTTGGACAGACCGTGCAAGGCGGTAGTCGAGCAAGACTTGGTTCTACTCCGGCATCTGTTTCAAGGACCTCAAGACAGTCGATCTGCAGGCCGAGATGTGAACCCGGTAACTCCGGAATACGTATTACACACTCTAACCACAGACAAAATATATTAAACAGTAAGGTAAAAAAGAAAAATTATGAGCGTTATTTAGTTAGGTACTCAGGACTAGGAGGCAAGAAGATAATGGCTGTAACCACTACCGGAAGAATGGCTGCGCGTCGAATACAGGGTGTTCCATTTCATCCGGGTCTTCACATAGGTCTCGGAGTCCACGCTCTTCAGTAACTTGGTTGACTTTCTGCATGTTCAAATCGTGAGTTACTGTGGCAGGGCTTCCGGGCTGCGGATGGTCGTGTTCAGGTCCAAATTTCCGCCACCGTCCCTTGATTCTTCACTCAATAACACAACAGTACGTAAGTTTACAGTATCTTCACCACAAAAAGTCAAAAACCGCCGGTGAATTCCGATGGGGGTTTCATTTTCGTGCGTCAAAAACTGAGTAACTGCTCATTGTTTGATGAACTTCGACACGGTTGAAAGTCACCCATTATGAACAGAATACAACGAAAACCACTATGTTTACTAAGCTGTAGCCACCACCACCAAATGAAGCCCAGGAAATAACGAAGTTCGAAACAAGTTACCTTCAAGGTTATGCCGCTTGAGTGAAGGCACCACTTTCCGAACGTCCCTCGCACACACGCTCTTCTCATGAATACATCGTGTTCTCACCTACACGGTTTTGCGCAACGGGCGTGAGCAGCGACCAACACCCAGGATGACCGTGACTGCAGTGTCCCAGACAGAGTACAGCACAGGGGGATACGCAGACTCCTGATTTAATTTTTGTATCGTAATACGTAACTGGTCTGACGCTGAGTTTGAAACAGAGTACACTGTACTTCACGAGCATTAATACGCTGTACGAAATAAATGCACTTATCAAAACGTTCATCTTCATTGCAAAGACATTTCTATCTACTCAGTATTTACTGGAAGAGACACAAAATGTACTTCGGACTTCACTTTGAGTGTACAATTTATAACAATTCTGCGCAAATTGTTTCTTTTTAAAGTGCTATACTACACGCTTTCCATCTGCACAGCAAAAACGTTGGGTAACATACCATCACCAAACAAACTGGTGCAGCAGTAGCTCTCTTAATCAGGAAGAACCCGGTTCGAATCTCCGCCGCATTACGCACTGGTTAGTAAGGACCGTCTCATTCCAAATCCCTACATACGCCCAGTTCGTAATCTGTAGCTATCAAAGTTTTTCTCTCCATGTCTTACGTTCGTCTTTCGACGAGGAACTGTCAGAGGCCTAACAGCTACACGTCTTGCTGTACTAACATCTGAATGATGACAAACAGAATTTGGTACCTTCATTTTCTGATCAAAACACAACAAAACTCCGCTGACGTTATCTTAACCGTTTACCTAAGACGACAAAATTTCGTAAGACCTGACATCACGAGAACCCAGCACTGAACTCAAAAAGTACATACGAACTTACCAGCACAATATGTGAGAAACGCCCTGCCCGTCTATCGTTTCAAAAAATCTTCTCCGAAACGCCCAGGTAGGGTTTGGGGCGCAACCGTCCTCATACTCAACGGGTATCGGGGGTTCTTTCCCTGGGAGTAGGGCGGTCGCTGCGCGGAACTTGCCACTAATCCTTAGATCGTGCCGATATGAAGTACGTATGTAGCTATGCCGCCATTCCCTCATACGCCTTCATGGCGTGCACTAAGACTTTACCCCACTATCGCTCATAACACGACAACACACAATTCCATTTCAAGGTTGGCAGACCTGTGTAACTCCCCTCATCTTTGAAACTCGGCCAAATACACAATAACCTCTCCTTTCAACTACAGCTAGCCGAAATTATTCCCAGCTGGTGATGTCAGGGTCTTGCTAATCTTGGGTTCGGCTCTTTCATCACTGGCGATGATTCAACGATAGGTTCGTCACAAATCATTCACGCAACGCAAATCAATTAACAGTTACTAGCACCATATATATACGTACTGTGACGTTAGTAACGACAACGGTAGAGCCACTTACATACAACATAAAGGCATAGAGGCGAGCGGAGGTAAAGCTCCATGCTCTCAACCTCTGCACTACATGGGAATCAACTGTCGGCCTCACCCGGCAGCTTTACCTCGGGAAGAGCCCCCAGCACCCACTGAGTAGGAGACCAGACGGGTCCCAGAGCCGGTTTGGACATCATGGGAGAAGATGTACGTATCTCCCCCCCCCCCCCCCGCACGGATTGAAACACCGGATAGTCACTATCCTGAATATGCGATTGCGGATCACCAAATGTATTACTACAATTATTTTAGCATCCAATGGGATAACATAACGGAACGAATCTTCCTGTAGTTCGCCACCGTAAAGCGCTCTTTCCAGATTACTGGTAACAGTGGCATCCTCACACACACATGGGACTTAAACGGCGGGTTGGTGGAAAAATGAAACTTGTTCTCTTACCTGCAAAAATAAATGGCGAAATTGAGTGCCAATTACGTACGTAAATTGAAGGCTTGAAAACGGAGGGAAAGTTACTCGCGTGTACGCCATAAAGGCAAAGGGGGAAGTCGAGTAATAGCCCCACGCATTAACTAGTGTAGAAGATCAAGGCAAGTGGTCAGAATGACGCCCGCGGACTCCACAGCCGGTCTGGACGCTTTGCTGAAGAGTATTGTCCCGTGCCTCTGGTAGTCGTCCAGCTCGTAGACCAGTCGCTACTGGCCTCAGCGATACCGGTTCCCACGTCAGACATACTACATTTGATAGTTATCCTTCATATGCAAAGAGTGTTGAAACCTGTTTCCTCAATTGACTCTGTGCCCCAAACACATGTTCATAACCCAACAACTTCCCACAGAAATTTCAGCAGGCTTTACCCTAGTATAATAGTAAATATGCAACTGAGTACGATAACATGCAATTACTGCTCGCATAAAATGGCAGAAACATAAATCGAATAAGATTTTCCCAATGGCGCAACAGCCGTTTTGTAGGCCAGGCCTCCTCATTATCGAGGATTCACGATCACACACGACACACCACACTCGGTAGGACTCTTCTGGACGAGTGATCAGCACGACGCAGAGAATCGAATAAGATATACGACATAAAACTTCCACAACGCAGCTACGTTTATAATAAGAAACTGCACAGAAATATTCCCACGCTGTTACCATTACGGCTAATCAATCACCCGTCCATTATGCTAATCGGCTACATTTTACTCAAAACAGCCCGAAAAAAGTTTTCCAGGACATACTAACAGACTCTCCCAATTTAATCAATGGATCAAATTTTCAGTTCTAGGACTAAGAACTTTCGGGGTGGCTTGCCCGAATTACCGATACAAAAGCGTCCGTGGAACTCGCGCATGCACCTTTCCCTTGTATTTACCTTACGGACGGGAACGTGTAACAGGCGAAACTGCGTACGAAGAGAAATCCCGAATTGTTATAAATTTCATGCAATCCGCAGAACTGCTCGTTACAACTGGTCTAGCAAAGGCGTTACACAGGCTTGAGATCATGTCGAAATCGCGTCTGTGCACGTATCGAATTGTGAAAACTGCGATTTTAACACTGTACCGTCAGCTGCGTCAGCAAAAAAAGACGCGTTTGTACCTCCCGTCGAAAAATGAGTAACCCGAACTCAGAGCAAAAATTAACATTAGATTCTTCGTGAAATATGGAAGGAGTGCAAGTGAAACGTGTTGAATGCGTTCGAAGCATACAGAACACGAACTATAAAGAAATGAGGCGTTTTACACAGTGGCGTAACGTTCAAAGAGGGTCGAGGGATCGTGGAAAACACTGAAAACGGCTGTCCAAAACCGCACAGATCCGATGAAAATATAGAAAAGGTGCGGAATCATGTCTGCTCACACAAGCCCTATTATGTATAAATACTGACACGGACCGTGAAGCCACTGCGTAGGAGGCCTGAACTTTGGCCCAAACATGGTTCCTCCACCATCACAATGCCCCAGCACTTTCTGTCAGACTGTAACACGCCCTTTATTCACCAGACGTGGCTTCCAGTGACTTCTGGCTCTTTCAAAAATTAAGTCTACCTTGAACGAACTAAAAACTGGGAAAACTGAAGACGTTCATAAAAGTGACGGCACCGCTCACGGTTATTCCGAAAGAGGAGTCCCATAAATGTTTCCAACAGCAGCAGGGCTATTGTGCTAAGTGTACAGCTGCTAACGGGAAATTATTTGAAGGTGAACCCTCCCACGAAGCTGGAAGAATACAGGAATACTTGCAATAAAATCTTTCCGGGAACTTTATAGCCACATAACGCGTGCCATAACTTACGCAATACGAACAGTACATCCTCCTTCCAAAAGTCAATCCACCTCTTTTCTCCTCCCTCACTCGCGTAATGTAACGAATAACAAATGCACCACTGTAGAATAGCAATGAGAATACGCGTTAAGTATACGCATGACGCCATCCATGCAACGTGCCAGACATCTGCTAGATACCCGGACGATCCAAGTGTGGACAACGCTTTCGATGGTATAAATACAGCGTCGTTACACCACTGATGTTCTCGAAACCGAAGAAAGAAATTTTACCAAACACTGCTTTAGACAAAGAATTGCATTTTATGCATACGTTAAACAATGTTATCATGTGATACAGAGCGGGAAGCCGAAAAATGTATTGTGGTCCTCAAAGAATACCAGCCTTACATGAGAAGACCTGGATGTCATAGTTCATCAAAATATATGAAACGACTCCAAGGACAATTCTGTAACGTTCGCTTGGCCTCTGAAAAACCGGACCCTTTAAATGAATAAAAAATAACGAAAATTAAAGTGGCTCTACGACATTTAATGCAGGTATGCGCTATCGAGATTCATCAAAATGAGTGCCCCATAATCCTGGCGTATGGACGGACATAATGAAATGAGTACTTTTTCGATTAGCGTCTCCGAACTGCATCTGAAAGCATATCAGAAGATATACCTGCTGACCGGTTGAGTCATACTTCGCCGATGTAATATACAGAAATTCCAAACAGTGTACACCATCGGCGTCCAACCTTTTTAGGGCAAAGGGCCACGCTTCTTATTGTGAGCCGCTTCGCGGGCCGCTCATGGAAAAATAACAAGTGGTGTATCTAAGCGCTGAAATCTAGGCGTATTTTTTAAGGTATATACATAATTTACAAACGTGGCCGCGGGTTGGAGACGCACGGTGTAAAGTGAAGTGTGAAGTGTGCATCTACTGCTCTCCGTTTGTAACTCACATTTTATAAATGACATCACCAAGTAACGTGCGTCACATACCATGTGACCAAAGAAGAAGGGACAGGCGCGACATGACTAAATGAAACACCCACCACATCCTAACAAAACAAGGTCATTCGTCATCGGCATTTCATATTCTTCTCAGCTGCAACACCGATACCTCCGTTCCTGCATCAACTACTTGAAGCTTCTTCGGCCAAAAAGGAAGGAAACGTCCGACATCGATTCAATGCAGAAATGCCTCAATTTCTTCCGACAAACGCTCCATGATTTTTGCGGTCGCATTTTCTAAGCGTCAGCAGGGTAGGCAGATCCATTTACTTCAAACGTTTAGTTTATTCAAGTGTCCGCAAAGGGTGCAGAACTCTTTCACGTGTCGGCAGATTCGGAGATATGTTACACCTATTATTCTGATGTACAGAATGCATCCTTCTGGAACATGACGTTGTGGAACTTGGCAGATATGCAACGAAATTTCGGAGAACGATGAAATCAACGTACCACCCTACATGGCGTCACACACAACACGTAAAGTCACCACTGCCACACTTTCAAATCAGATACTGAAACGTATGCTTCACCGATTCCGGTGTCAGAAATGCGCAACAACCATGAATAAGTGAACCTGTCTGTAACTTTCGGAACCGCGTATGCTGTCTCAGTTTCGGGCGTAATATTACACCGGTCTGTGAATATGTGTATCTACGGGAAAGGAAAATAGCAGACTGGAGGAAAGTGCACGCTGGAGCTTCGTAATGTGTGTACTTACCACATATTATTAGAATAATCAAATCGACAAGTGTTTTAGTCTGAAATTTTGATGGGGACAGACTACTGGGTGGACCTACGCACAGATGGACAATGGTATTAAAATGGGGCTTAAGAAATTAGGATGTCGACCAGACTCAAGGGAATTTGCCTCAACATGATGATACGGGCTCAATTTCCACAACGGTACCAGCTACTCCACCACCTGCCCATCACTTCCCAAAATTTCCGTTTCACTATTAGCCATTTACCAATTTCCGCGAAATTCGACACGAAAAGTACGTCACCGGCCACGAACCAATCTTAGAAGGCCTACTTTATGACGCGTAACAAACATCGTCAAACAAAGAGGCCGTGCAGGGGGCACATAGCATCAATCAATACACGGTCATGGAATGCAATTTTCAATTAATCTGCGAAGGGGGAAAAAAACTAGGTGACTGCGCAAAATGTCTTGGTTGCATATATCACGAAAATCAAACGGTAAATTTCAATGATGAATAAGTTCTACGAATTTTGTACAGAATTTCTATGTCTGCACTCACTCCACTGCAATGACTACTAATTGCAGGTCCCAAATACAGACGCAGTCACGTTTTATTTCAAGAACTGCACTCACTCCACTGCAATGGCTACTAAGTGCCGGTCCCAAATACAGACGCAGTCACGTTTTATTGCAAGAACTGCTCGCAGTAATTACTTTCGGCACAACGGTGTCGTCGTCTTAGGGAATCCACACATCACCGCTTCATTTAGAAGAAACCATGACTCCAGCGACTCCTCCTGGCCGCAGTTCTACCAACGTTCAGAGGGCATTTCCCTGCCAGCTACTTTACTCATGTCTTCCTGGCAATAAGAATAAGAATTAGGGCACCATCCCCGAACGACGACGCAGAATCTATCCATATATACATTGCAGTTCACAAGAGAAAGGAAGTCATCAGAGTTCACTGTCATTTGCATCTCTCACACGCAATGTTTGGCGTTCAGAGAATATGCATTGCCTAACACCACAAACTTTCTCACCTCACAAGTGGGTTCTAATGTCTGCACAGGGCCACCGCTCCACGATACCACAAACAGAAATTACAAGATTTCCTCCTTCCCTTCCAAAATCAGATCGCATCGCCAGAATGTCTGTTACAAGCAACAGTAGGATCTAAATATTTTAATTACAGCAACCGTACGGTATTCGCCTACTGGGTTATGGGCTGCACGATCCGCGGTTCGAAACCCGGCAGCGACAAGAAAATGTTCTCTTCCCCAAAACGTCCACCCAGCCTCCTATTCAATAGGTGCCGGAGATCTTCGCGGGGCTACAAAGGCAAGGACGTGAAGTTCAAGCCACTCACCTCCATCTAGCGCAGAGATGAATGAGTGGAACTATACCTCTACTCCGCCCACATGCCTAAATGGTATGGACAGGGGCAACGTTACCTTTCGCTTGTAAGCTGTTCGCCCAACACTCAACATACGAGACAGATAATTCATTAACACAGTCACGCGTGTGGCGTGATTTTTGCAATAATGGGCTTGGATCTGAAACAAACACGAACGCGAAGCAAAATAACAAAATACATATTAGAAAACTCAGAAAGCATTACACAAAGATTACACACTGTCGGAATGGGACGCCATTTGTCCTAAGGCAATGATTAAGTTTTAGGCAACCGAATCCTCCAGAACAATGATACAAAATGGTGTCACACCCCAGAACAGATACATCGTAACAGCCACCGCCACCAGAATTTCAAACTTCACGCCAATGCACTTTTTATGGATGCAGCAGAATGTCCCGACTACAGCAAAGCTGCACCTTACAACACATCTGTGACGTATTTCTCGCGATTGTAGCATAACCACTCCGCCCATTTCCGTGTATTTGTTTCGTATCCTGGGCGGAGGGCTGCATCATTGCCGGGTACGGGTTTTAGGAAACAAATACCGATCTCACTTTTAAACAACCACGGTCCCACAAATCGGTGCAGATATGTTAGCAGAACAAACTCACTAACGGTTTTAGATGCTGGCACGGAGAATGCTTCAACAAAGAAAATACGTTTATGAATAAAATCAAACTCTTGGATGTTTCAAGAAAGGAGACAAAAGTCTAAGCCTCTACAGAACCCACTTTCGTTAACACTTTAAAGACAAAGCGTATCTGTTTTATATACGACTCACTGCGTACCGCGCTGTAAACACTCTCCACCTCGGTTATAGAAACCGATCTCTTAATGTTTTATAAGGCAAACGTTGCCGTTTGTTCTGAGATCCGTACAAAACACAAACACAATGTGGGCACCACGTGGAATTTTTTAATGTTAAACCTGGTCATATGTAAAGTTACCGCTAGGCTTTAAAAGGTTAAAGCATTCTTTGTTACTGTGCATAATACATTCCACCTAACAATTCCAAGCACAAGGCATTGCTGCGAAACTATCAGAATACAAGCATCATACTAGAAGTAACATTACAAGTACAGCACACTGTTGCAAACCCATCAGGAGTGTGCACGACAGACTCAAATAAATAACACTGTCATTTAACCCAAAAATATTAACCTTTTAAAGCCTGGCGGTAACTTTACATACCACCAGGTTTAACATTAAAAAATTCTATGTGGTGCCCACATTGCGTATGTGTTTTCTGTAAGATTCTCGGAACAAACAGCAACTTTTGCCTTATAAAACATTAAGAGATTGGTTTTATAACCGAAGTGGAGTGTTTACAGCGCGGTACGCAGTAACTCCTTATACAAAACAGATACGATTCGTCTTTAAAGGGTTAATATGCAACAGTACGCTGTAATTCAACATCTATGGCACAGGATCCCCCTTCAAAAGTTGAGCGCACACAGTTTATCAATAAACAGCTCACAAAACCAAAACATTCATTACCATATTCACAAAAATGTACAACTGGTACACAACCTGAGTAATGAACACATTCCTATCCCACTACCCTGTTTCAAAAAGATATTTTTCCAGCTACACCTAGATCTTTTAAGCTGCTCCGGCCTTTGTTGTACATCCCTCTCTTCTTCCATGTAAACTACATGTCCTGCAAAGCTCATCTTCCTCGATTTCCTCACAATCTTAAATGAACAGAATGAAGCATGAAAATTAGTCATGTACATTTCTCCTTCATCTTGTCACTTCCTCTGTCCAAAACACAAGTATTTTCAGCCCCATGTTCGCAAACACAACCAATCTGCGGCTTGCCATAAGGCGCCTATTGTCTACAACGATTAACTCCTTGATGACGGCTGGATAACTCACTCGAAACATGTTGGAAGTTACGTCAATAAAGTGCAGCAGTGGTGACAAAGACTTGCAGATGTAAAACAACTGCACCGAAGATGTACAATATTAAATATATAATATTAAACAACAAATCAGTCTCTGTTCTTCCCTAAGAGTAAAAAAGGACCAGTTTTACACCCACATATGACGAAAGTATTATCATTTAAATTTTACACATTTCAAAGAAGCGGTGAAGAGATAAAAAACGTTCAACTTCACAACTTCAAATCCCCATACTTTAGGACTGAATTCCCTATCACCAAGAAATCATTTTAGTTCACAATATTTAAAGACTGTATCACTCTTCTAATACAAATATTCTTTCATTTTCCAGTTTATGATCCAAACAAGATTTAAAAAATTAATACAAATTAACACTGTCTGCACTGTGCACTGTCAAAATGCGAACATGGGACATAATGTGCAACGAAGACAACACATGCAATACACTACAGACACCAATACTGCTGTTTTGCGCAGCAACCAACACAGCAGAACCCACACTTCCATAATAAAACAACTTACAATGCAATACTGGAACATTCCAGATTGAGTAATAGCCATATTATAAATATCTACACAATTACTGCTGTTACTATCAACTTGTAAACCTTCAAAACTGCCTTCAGTTAAAATCACTGACTTAACTCCTTATACTGAGCTAGCCCCTCTTGGACGAACTGCATAGAAATCATACTGTAATCTACCACATCACCATACTGTGTAGTTCAGTAGGTGGGTGCAGTGTCATGATGAAGACACACATCCACATAGCCACAATCTCCTCAAAAATCTTGATGTAAATATACACAATGACACCAGACACAACACACTTCTACATAATGGCACTTCTGGGACAACTGATAATTAAAATTTAAGCTCCATGCACAAACATTTCCAAGTATGTATGCAAAACAAGCTACAATTCACTCAACATCTTGTAGTACAGACCCCAAAAATAACATCCCATGCAAATCTATTCAGCAGACTGGGAGATAAAATACGTGCATATACAGTAAAGAAATGACACAATTCTGTCAACCTTCCCAAAAGGATTTCATTTAACTCATAACATCTGCAGAGCTAGAAAAATGCAACAGGAGTGAAACTACTTTCAGAAATTATTTCCAGACTGCTTCCAGGCAGAGCTGATGGAATGCAAGCCACAACACAGGCACACTAAAGGAGCTCATTATAATTGTGATATTGTACAACTTCAGTATTTTATCATTTACCACATGGTTATATAGTTTTAATACTCTGTTTAGGCTTCATGGGCAAAACTAATTGTTTCACAAACATTTGCATCCTATACTATACATAGCTTTCCATTTTATGGTTCTTTCCAGTGGCCTGATGATGGCCCATTTTTGGAGCCAAAATCGCAAAGATAAAGTCTGTAATATAGCTTGCTGTGAGTGACTGAAGAGTTAAACATATATTTCAGATCATCCTCAAATTAAACAACACATAACCGTCTCTGGACTGATAGAACCAAAAATTAATAACAAATTATTCTGGATCATAACACTGAACTCATTAGGCTTACTTGTCTCACAGTTTGTTCCCCCCAGTGCCAAGTATAACAGCTCCTGACTTACAACACTGAAAAATGAATGTCAAGCTGCAAAAGTGAGAATATAAAACGTCACGCTCACAAAAGAAAATATCATAAACCACGACACTTAAGCGACATGAATCATGGGAATCAAGTGTTACAGTCCAATTGCCATGACAGGTGTATGAGCTCCACCGAATGAGACACCAGCTCACACTGGGACTGGGGGCAGGTACAGGGGCTGAGCAAATCTGGTAGCACAAATCTAGGTTCACAGAAAATCAACCAAATCTGTGCACGTCTTTAGGCTCTCAGAACAGTGCAGCTGAGATCTCTGTTCTTCCGGGATATGGCACCGTATCACTAGGTGACTGGTGCCCGACATTTTCGACAGTGTTGTAGTCTCATCTTCAAGAGCCAAAAAGTGAAGCCGTGGACATTTCTACCATTAAAGATGAGACCACTACACTATCTTGAAACATCAGGCACCTAACAGCCAGCACTGCAGCACTACAGACCAGAAGAAGGCAGACCTCAAGTTAAATTTGTATTGAAAACAACGTGAACAAAGTCAAGGTGAGACTAAAAAGCTGTGGGTACTTACCAAAACATCGTAACAGATTTCTCTCAACTCCTTCTCAACCTTTTCTCTGTATTCTTTGGCCATTTGCTGTTTTCTCTCTGAGCCTTCTGTCTTTTGCTCAATTGACGAGATAACCCTCCACGAGGAACGTCGGGCACCCACAACATTTTTATATGCCACAGACAAAAGATTTCTCTCCTCATTGGAAAGTTCCACCCCTGTCTCCGTCACAGCCTTCATCGCTGCAGCCATGTCATCGTAACGTTCTGCCTGTTCGGCAAGTTTCGCCCTCTGAACCAATTCTTCCTTGTCCACAGACATTTGTGTGAGGTGGGTTTTGTGTTTGGTTTACTGGTAACAA
The DNA here is from genome assembly GCA_013340265.1 of Coptotermes formosanus. NCBI lineage: Eukaryota > Metazoa > Arthropoda > Insecta > Blattodea > Rhinotermitidae > Coptotermes > Coptotermes formosanus. The sequence continues at coordinate 824,638 of BLKM01005504.1, read as the reverse complement.
ACAGAAAAGAAATTAATTAATTACTGAATTCACGTTTTCAGCATGCAGTAAACCTCACAGCCCAGAAGTAAAGCACACTTAAGCATAAAATAATTTATTGAAAAACATGCCCAAAGGTATATTCACTACCACCAAAATACATCAAAGTCCATGAGCCTGTCCTTCTTGAGAAGTTAAATGGTTATCAATTAAGCAAAAACGGCCACCCTTCCCACACAATCTTCAGGACCCGTCAGTTCATTATGGCGTGCACAAGAGGGAGCTACTTGTCCCTATCCTCAGGCAAATCGTCACGCCATCCCATCCGTTTTTAACATTCATTTTAATGTTTTCCTCCAAACTAAAATACACAATTCAACGAAAATTTCGTTTCTGTTTACCGATTAATGATCCACAGCAGGTCAGCACTTGCTGGTCTGTGTTCCAATTTATTTTACCCTATGTTAAAATACCGAACAACCGAACAACCAAACAACGCAAAAAAAATGTTGAAAGCATGCGTATTAAAACATCACACCTACAGTATGGGTGGGGCTTCGTGGTTAAGCACACGATGGTCACTTGAATAGTGTGGTAAAAGGTGTTCCTTTAACACAAGATAAGGAGTAGGATATGACGCACGCAACTAAAGATATCTTTTATGTAATCCATTTCTTCACACAGTTTACTGGCCGCAAGGATCAAGTTACATTCACTTACAAGAACTAACCACCGAGGATGTCGTTCTTCTGTGCTCTAAAGCGCAGAAGTCTCCTTCACGGCTCTATCACGCACACAGAGTAGCGGTTTCTTGATTCCACAATTACACTAGCACACTACACGTCACTAAAAACGCGTATAAAACCAATGCACGTACGCTTGAAAACACACATTAAAACGGCATACACTTGTTCCTCAATTACCGCCTAGTGACAAAGGTTAGTGCGATGCGGTCAAGCGCGGACAGGACAGGACACTCCCGGGGAACGAAAGTGAGAACCGACCGACTCTGCATGGATCGATCGCCTACTACACGTACGGTGGACCCTCCCAACCGCAGCCAACACACGTGCAACAAAAACATTACTACCAACCACGCAACAAGTACTTCAAATATCCCCAACATAAAACGGCTGCAAAACAATCCATATCACACGTGGAAATTTTAATCTCATACACCCGTTCCGCTACAGTAACCAAGGTCTCCTACGATGTTACGCCCTGGCAAACAGTCACAGACGCTTCAGAGGGGCGACGCACCTCCATCCTCTCAGTCAGTTCCTTCGAAACGCTGTCAAATTATTTACCACTCGACATGCCATAACATCCCACAAGACTTAAAATCTTCGTCGCCCTTGTGTGAACCTCGAGTCTCGAATGATAAATGTAACTGAAACGGATCCAAATGAACATGTAACAAAACAATAGTGTACAATGTTGGCAATTTTTTATGTCTTCCACTCCAGTTTCTCACACAATAATGAACTGAAGACACATGCTGTATTAATTTTAGGCACAGATGACGCCGCCGGCCGTCACTGAGGCATACCAGTGGAGGTACAGCTCCACGCATCAACCGCAGCACTAGATGGAGGCATGTGGTCAGCTGCACGCCCCGGCCGCTTTATCGGCTATGTAAGGGCCCCTGGTACCCACCGCAGAGAAGGTTTGGGGGCCCCCCCCAACAGCCTGTCTCGACGCTACGAACAGAAAAACCTTACCCTGCCGGAAATCGACCAGTAATTCTCAGTCTTCCAGCCTGTAACCTAGTCACCATATCGCCTACGCTCCCCTCCTGCGTAATAAATTACGAGATGGGTAAAGGCATAAGCATACAGGATCCACTATCGGTGCAATCTCCCCAAGTTCTGCATACTTCCTGGTCCGAATAAATCAGACGTATCCGTATCGGGAAAAGCAACGTATTGAGGACTGCTGCAGGAGACGCACATTCCTGCGTTCTGCTGTCATAACTGTGGGATATAACGCAATGCATGACCACCTGGACGTCGGAGCACTTTCTCCACTACACATAATTTTCGCGCAGCTGTTCATTAACCACGAAATATTTCGGGCCTAGGAGGGATGAAGTAACAAGGGCCTGGAAAAACTGCATAATTAGGAGCGTCATAATTTGTACTCCTCGCCAGTTATCCGAGTAAACAAATCGTAAGGATAACATGGATATGGCATATGGTATTTTGGACTCCGGTGGGGAAACCAAAAGAACCACTTTGAAGACCTAGAAGTAGATGGGACGACATAATGGTTCTCGAAGAGAGATTCCATCCAGGAGGACGTAGAATGGATTCCTCTGGTTCAGCACACGGCAATAAACCTTCGGGTTCCATAAACTCAGCTTATCAGCCACGCCTCTCCATAAAGTTAATCAGCCACGCGAACCCTCTAGCAGGACGGAGAGAACCGTGTTGTGCCAAGAGATTATTCAGCGCCAACAACACGTTCGGACTCCTGTAACCCCCCCGCCCCGCCCCGCCAATCCACGTAAACTTCACGGTTCCCGCACGGTTGATTTATCCAGCTTCAGTTAACGTTGCTACAGTACACAGATAAAACAAAGCTGTCCCTGTCCACGCCATGAAGGCATATACGGGGAGCAGATGTATAGCTTCATTCGAGCTCAACTACGGTACAAGATGGACTGAGTCGCAGCTACTGCATAGCAGTTTGAACTATTCAACACTGTACAAACACAGAATGTAGGGGATGACACATAATGGAATCGGGAAATACGTGTTTAGGCGTGTTTGCAAAATTGCGAAAAGCGACTATTAGCTTCTTCATGTCCGTCCGTCCGTCCGTCCGTCCGTCTACCCGCATGGAACTCTGCTACCACTGGACAGATTTTCGTGAAATTTCATATTTGAGTACTTTTGGAAAATCTGTCGAGGCAACTCAAGTTTCGTCTAAAGCTGACAAGAACGACAGGTACGTTACATGAAGACTAATATACATTTATGATCATATCTCGCTAAATTCTTCTTAGATTGAGGAATGTTATAGAAAAAATGGTTGAGAACATCAAAACACACATTTTATATCCAATAACTTTTTTCCGAAAATCGTGTCGTTTATGAGATAATGTTGAAAAATACGGTACAGCCAGAGACCATAAATGACAATATAATATTGCGCACGCGCACTGCATGCTGGATAACTACGGCCAGACACACACCCAGAACACGTAACACTCACTGCTTTTCCACGGCAACAATGGTTACGCGAACGCGCCTCAATGTTACGCTTATGCGTACACTGTCTAGTTGAGTACTCAAGACTACACAAAATAAATTAGTTTAAGCTATATTACTTCGCGTCTACAAACTTGCAATATTCTTAACCACTGCCACAATTCGAGAACTTGGCGTTCTTTGCGATAGTAACGGAACAGCCGCATCGAATCGTCTGCGGCCGCCGCCGCCGCCGCCGCGCTTGTGCAGTACAGCGCATGTAATGACGTAACTGCCTGCGCACTTTCAGTAAGTCTCAGAAAACACCAACCATTCAGGCTCAATATGGCACTCACACTCAAGAAAAATTATAACAACACGTTAATTGAAAAAATACGTATGTAAAGTTATGCATGAACTGTACGATAACTACATACAACAAATATTCAACCAATAAAGATATCTAGACAAGAAAAACGCTGTGGCCATCACGGCGGTCCCACTAAATACCTCGCACGCCTCTAAAGTGCAAGAAAATGTTCAATTTCAGGGCCTTCAATCGAGCAAGTTTAAAACAACTGCATACGCCTAGTACAAATTATGTGGAGAATAAACCAGTACAAAGATATCTAAAGCCAATGAGGCCTCTTCAAAACTTCGCAAATTATTTACCAGCCTCCTATCTAACATGTGGGGGGTGAGGCTCTCCACTGACCTCCATCGAAGTGAGCAATGCGTTGAGTTATAAGGGCATTTTCCCACACCCCTGTAAGACGCAGTATGTAAGCGGAAAGACAAAACTATTGTACTGCGCGTTTCTTTGAATCGTCACCTAACGGGATGGCACAATAACTGAGAGTTATTCAACTGAAAAAAATGCATGTTCTTATAAAACCCTCAAGATTATTACTTATCAGCAAGGTCTGCCATCTGACCTCATTCTGAGGCAGTTCAATGAATTCACGCACGCACACACCGATAACTGTTGAAATGGCTGTACCTCGTAACACTGGCAAATACGGACGGAGCGGAGATGGCTCAGTCGGCAGAGGCCTGGCTACAGGTTGGACGGGAGAACTCCCGAGGGGAAAGACTTTTTTCACCTCTCCAAAATGTCCAAACAAGCTCTGGGGTCCACCCAGCCTCCTATTCAATCTGTACCGGGGGATTCTTCCCAGAGGCTTAGCGGCCGGCGCGTTACGTTGACAACTCGCCTGGATCTACTGCCGAGGTTAAAATGTGTGGACCTATACCTCCATTCCCCCATACGCGTTCATGGAGTATAGAGTCGCAGCTTTGAAACGGATGTGTCACACCGATGTTTATGGGACTTTCTGCGAACGAAAGAGGTTAACCCTTCGACTACTGACTGCGTACAAGATGTACCCAGGCTTGGTCTTTTCTTCAACAGTTCTCAGTGGTATAGAGTAACAGGCTTGCCAATTTTTATATTTGTTCTTTGAAGTCTCCTTGACACAAAATTATCATTATGCAGCAAGCATTTTGTTTTTTAGCATTCTACGTTTTTTTTAAATCCGCCTCGACCATTTTGTTGCACCCATGTTAGTTCTACCTGTCCAGGAGCCAAGGACAGAAAAACAGAATGGAAATGTTATCAGTGCTCAGAATTGGTGTGCCAAAACCATTCTAACTACACAATTCAAATAACATGAAACTACTGCAAGGATCATAATGCAAATTTCATTCACATTTTTGTTTTAAACTATTTTTCTTGTCCTCGAAAAGTTTTAGGCATTTCATTCCACATAGCCGTGAAATGAAAAATCTGCATAACGACAATTTTTGTCTTTAACCGAGTCTAAGAACGAAATTCTGAAAAAAGAAACATGTGCAGAAAATAATTAAAAAAGATATGGGTACAAAATGTACCCAGTACAGTAAAAGTTGGAAGTAGTATTACTCCGTAATCCACGGGTTATAACCTTTCGGTTTTTTTGACTGATAGGACTTGGAATGATTGTATCGTGTTTGTGCATATATGCCTACCAAACATGAATATGCAGAAAATGGCACGGTAGCCTGAACATGACGCCACGCTATAGCAGTGGCATTTCCGTACACCCCTAACGGTCACAGGACAAAATAAGGTACGAAAACGTGGCAACACATACTTGGGCTGCCAATAACAGTACATCAGTACTGTCGTGTCTACCTGCTGTACAGTACAGCACAAGCAAATAACAGCAGAAATTACTGAATTCCAAGAAGAGATTTTAATTTTTTCGACACACTGAAAATCAAGTCTCGAATTCCTTCAGCTGCAGTTCGCCAATTCGTCGGTCCCACTATCGACGAGGCGAAAGTGCCAGTGCTCCGCAAAGCCACGTCATTAATCGATACAAACATCTTTCGGTCGCCACGGGCAATCACGCAGTTAGTATAGGTACAATAATTCGGTCTAGGACTGCCAGACCCTTAAAATGGAGGCCCAACACGCTCCTCCGAAACGTCGGTAGACACGGCGTAACAGCCCGGAAGACATCCATCTTCAATACCGACGTAAGGACCCAATATCTCGCACAAAAAACGGTGTGTCCGAAAAAGAATAGTCGGAGTTGGGGAAGGTGTATCTCGGACTACACAAGAAGAATCACATTACTTTTTGTACCTTTAGATCCTCCCGCTCGAAGTTTCATGGACGGCCACTAGAGCTCCCACACTTCCAAGATGAGTTTCGTTAACATCGTTAATTCAGCGTGTCCTGGAAGATGGACTGGCACGAAAAATTCAATTCCATGGCCACCTAGCAGCCGCAATTTGACCCCTCCTGATTTCTTTTGGGTTCTGTAAGTATTATGTCTACACGGTAAAAATCGGGCATCTGAACCATTTAAAAGAAAGAAACCAAGAAGCCGCTAAGCGGTATCAAGACATACGGGAGCAGAGCAACTAACGGCTCACACGTCGGAACTTACAAAGATACGTCAGAAACTGCTCGACTTGCTCTTTAATTTCGTCACTCCAATTTCTATCTCCCAAGTATCTGGTCTCGCAACCCCATCATTCTTTTTCAGACACCCTATATGCTTGAATCTCGCAAAGCAAACAGCATGTCTGATGCGTGTGGTGCATCAGACATAACAGCAGATTTTAAGAATCTTTCAATGAGCTTAATACACGGGAAAATATACAAAATCTAAGCTCAAGAACATGCTTCCCAAGTTTTTACTAAACAGCGAAAACAGACGAAATCTAAGATAAAACCCTTAACAGGCAACGAAATGCTGATATGTTTATCACCTTCAAAATGCAAATTTCATAATCTATAACAGAGTCAGATAAGCTGCCGGAGAATGAAACATACCCGTATGTTGAAATCTCCACAGCAAAAAATCTACCATTTGTCTAAGCGCCTTACGTCAAACTATAAGGATACCAGCACCCCTTATGACAAAGATTTGTTAGTAAAATACAACACACAACTACGGTGGCCACTTACCATACTATACGGTGTCACATTCCACAACACCACAGCGTGATACCTGTACAGATGTTACTGTAATGTGTATACTACGTACATGCCAGGAAGTGTCACGGCAAAATTCCACGCGTAAACATTCCCAAGCAAGTGGTACGGGGCATGCCCAACTTAAGGAAGTCAACTAAACGGGGGAGGGGTCACTTTTGGAAGGGTGGGGTGGAGGAAGCGTTTAAATGGATACTTCACCAGGCCATTCACTGAGACATCAGGCTGCCAACACCTCTGTCATACGAGTCGGAAATGGCAGAAACTACTAAGAAGGAACTTTCCGCGTCAACGTCAACACAGTGCACCTGAAAGCTACCACACCTCGAAGTTTCGCACTACCAAAATTGTGTAATGTTAGCATATAAATGGTTCCTGCAGAGTTTATGGCTACGCAGTCACGGCATATTACTCCTATACGTGCGGTGTCGATTACGTGCATCACCCCTGCTGTCTGACCAACAGCATGAAATTAACAAGCACAAAAATTTTGGCCTCTAATGAGAATATCCAGGACGGGCGCTAGCTAATTTGGCGCCCAATGTGGAATATATACTAAGCCGCGGAGGAAGGGGTTTTCAAACATGCTCGCCGGCTTTAACATTAAATGAAATTTAACAATTTCAATGTACCACCAATAATACGGTTTTTTATTTAAACAAAAAAGCTGCAATTGGAAAGACTGGCTGACAGCGGGGTCGAGTTATACAATATTGCCAGCAATGCTCATGCTTTTATTGCTTTCTTGAAATTGTTACTCCTTTTTACATGTCGATGTTTTAGTAAGAACGCGCAGCAGTAAGCATGGCGTACCAGTAGTGGTACGCGTGCCACAATTTGAGAAACCATTATCAAAGACATTCCTTCGTTCAGGTCACGCAGACTCTGGACTCGCCCAAAACAAAATTTACTAAAAATATAAGCAGGACTTTACTACAATGTAGCACAGATAATTGACTGGATGTGTACTCTTCCTCTGATTATAACTGCACTGCTGCCCAGCCGCGTAGCACTGTACTACGTTACTAACATCACAGTCAACTCTTCACACTTGGACCTGCAAACAGGCCATTACTTTCAAAAGAAATAGTCGCCACTGGCTAACTTCACTGAATCCCAGCCAGTGACTGAGAAAAAACTTGTTTACAGCAGTGAATAAATCAACATTTCTTCTGTTCAACAGCAGAAGGTACACTCAAAATACGACGGGTATTGTATGTATAAAGTAACACTTCGACACGTTCGACCTTTGAATCCTGGACACTTCTCGGATGGTCATTCAATTTCATCCACTGTCACACTTGCTGTTACTGTTCATAGTTTTGCGCATATTGTATAGCACGTTATCACTATTATTACGGAGGTTATATTTGTTTGCAGAACATCTGATACATGGCTACGCTGACTTCGTTAAATCACACATAACCTCAAATCTTCACCCCTCTGACTTTGGTGGCCCGGTGTTATGACAGAGGCTGCCAAGGGTAAACTGAACAAGGTTCAACAGTTGGCTTGTTTAGGCAGAAGACCTACGCACTACTACGCTCAGTACCATGGACGTGTTGTTTGCCTTCCTTCTCTAGATCTCGTGATACAGGAGGACAGCATATCGGCTCCGGAGTCTGGGTTGCTGGCCCCTTAAATTGCCACTTAAGGGTCACACCACCATTCTTACTAGGCTTCACAAATCTGCTACCATGTTTTGCATGGGAGGTGGCCAAATGAAGCCAATCTACTACTGTGAGCACAATTATAAGGTAGTTTTTCCAACCAGGAAGGAACGGATTCTCGCCATTTGCCTTCTGTGGCCAAAGGGCTCGTCTGGTACACAGACGGGTCCAGAACTCACAGAGGCATGGGGACCAGACACTATGGAACTAATTTATGACTCTCGTTCCCTTTAGGAAAGATTACAACAGTATACCAGCCTAAGGTTTTTGCTATTCTCATCTGTGTACAAGATATACAAAATATACCTGGGCTTAAGAGGAAGGTTTATATCTGTTCCGATAGCCAGGCAGCTCTGAAGACACTTTGTGCAGTTAAGGTAACCTGCAGGCCAATTGTCCAGTTTCCTAGGTTTGGGTACCTGTACATGCTTAAATTAACCTTTTAAAGCCTGGCGGTAACTTTACGTACCACCAGGTTTAACATTAAAAAATTCTACGTGGTGCCCACATTGCGTTTATGTGTTTTGTACGGATCTCAGAACAAACAGCAACTTTTGCCTTATAAAACATTAAGAGATTGGTTTTTATAACCGAAGTGGAGAGTGTTTACAGCGCGGTACGCACTGAGTCCTGATATAAAAACCAACACAGTTCGTCTTTAAAGGGTTAAAGGTAATGAGAAGGCTAATATTCTAGCTAAAAAAAAAAAGGCGCTGGTGATCAGTTTATTCATCCGGAACCTGTGCTAGGCATCTCGATCCGGTGCGTTCAACAAGGTGTCATCGACTGGATGACAAACTAGCATCTACGCGGTGGAAGAGTATCTCTGGTTCCCAGCGTCAGGATCAGAACTTTATGGTCCTCAGATGGAGAACAAGACAATACTACTTACTGTCTTTAATTACGACAAAAATCAGGTCTGTAACCGGACATGCAATATGAGAGCCACTCTCTCCTTTATTAGGACAGCTGGCCTCGATACATGATTCCGAGTTTTGGGGCACATTTGGCCCGACTGAGGTCCAAGTGCGGCATGGCCTCTTTACTGAAGCCATGTGACCTAGTGGTATTCTATTCACCCCGTCGAAATAATACGACATTTATGACTTAACAGTATTTCGTACACAATTTGTAGGCACATCCATAAGCTATCAACAATAAAACGGCTCAAACGCTTCCGATCAATTTCTGACTTGCCTTACGTAAAAGTCATACAAAGTTTAAACCCCGATCTCGTTCATGCCACAAGTGATGGCTAGATCTGTCTTCAAGCAATACACCATCACCGACGCGGAAAAAAGCACACGCGAGGGCGCGCGCGCGCGCACGCACACACACATCCAATCAAGGGGTCTTCAGATACACGAAAAACAGATCCAGCAACGTAAACAGTAATGTGTATGACACTTGAACATGCGTGCTAATGAATGCAGTGACGCAAGTCAAAATTCCTGCATCATTACGGAGACAAGGCTTTCATTATACGACGCTGCGTAAGACCGGCGCAGGTGCTAAGCTACGTAACTTCTGCAAGCATGTTCGCAGCGTCATAATTTGACACCTCGCCTTTTATCTCAAATAACAATCTACAAATTGTGAAGGGGAACTTAAAAACCCGAGCATTCGAATGCAAGATTCCTGTAATGCTCCATGAAGCGGTACGTTTATGCCCACCACGGTGTGTGTGTGGGGAGGGGGGGGGGGGATATTTACTGACCGGCGTGCCATGCCGCCGGCTTACGACAGAACTTGTTGAAACTTCCGGAAATTCATTAGAAATGTTATCAGCTTATCCCAACTACGTAGCGCGCACATTTCATTCTATTATCAATGTGAGACACACAGTGCTCTGAACCAGTGACTGGCAATCCGCGACCCGTCGGACTTACTTCTGCGGCCGGCGAGTGTTTCCGAAGGCAACTTACTCTCCCCCACGGAATTGACATTTTTTGAGTGATTCCATGAACTTTGCACTCAAATTTTAACTCCGTAAACAATATTTAAGGACTCAAGCATACTGAATGGGACCATCCCACGTTCGAAGCTGAACACCTGACAGTGGGAGGAGTGAGAAAATTTGGGTGGTAAGCTCCACCATCATAATAATATATGTCATAATAATAATTAGTGCTAGTGTACTTCGGTCATAATTTTATAGAATGGGAATCAGTCTACTTTTTAGAAAATTATCAGTGATGAATAATGGCAAGCTTTTCATTGACCTTATTAAGCAATGCAAGTACTAAAAATTAATTGTAATTAATAAATACATTAATTTTATTGTAACAATACTAATATTTGACGGTATGTTTTGTCCCTTAATCGCTGAATATAAAATGAATTTTCCTGGAAAAACTAAGGCTTTTTATTGTTAACTGGCATGCGGCTCGCACAGGAATCGGAGAATTTCAAATGGTCTTTCAGCACTACAAGGTTGCTCTACACTGCTGGAGGCAAAAACTTACTTTCATTGCAGAGAATGATACAATGCAGGGAACATGTCGGGGTGCAGCACAACGCGAAACCCTGGCTACAAGCAGCACTGACAGGACCCAAATTTGCTCTTCGTTACCAGCTTCAAACCAGGGAGCTGTAGCAGCAACTCACTATTGTACACACACATGCGGTTTTATATTCCCAACGGTACGAATTTATACTCATTCGCTCTCGACATTCATTCAAAACTGTCTCCGTTACCAAAATGACACATCCAAATACATGCGCCATCTACCAATACAAGTCCCTACAGTCCTCGACAATACGTAAAGCGCGCAAGCCTGCACACGTAATGTGTATCACGCTATGTAGTATCGTCGCCGGGTACAAGCGCTGCGGTGAAACATGCATTACTGCTTGTATCTTAAGAGTGATGTAGATGTTCCTCCGAAAGTCTGATACATATTTACAAGAACACAAGGTGTAAATTACAAACAAAACATTAAACTTCACCGCCCTAAGAGCCTCAACCCGTTTACTGTGCCTTCATCTTGTCCGACAATTACACTAATTACAGCATGATTATACTAAAACAATCACATTCCGATGCGCCTGGCCATAAAATACCATACTTCAGCCCTTCAGAGCCTCGTGGTTACTACATGCATGCACCACCAGGCTACAGAGTGAGACGCGGGCACACTAGTCTCGTGTTACGCGTTACGCAGCCGCAACCGCTAATGAGAGACGCGAACTGCGATGCACGACGGTTGCTACTGATTTTTGTGCAAACCAGGACCGTCTGCTGTACAGCATCCGACAACTGGTCTTTCTAACGGTACCAGACTGTGTTCCCTGTGAGGAACTCCTTTTCCCTCCACAGAATTAGCATACAACATCTGCAAAAAACATGGGATGTTTAACGTATTTACAGCATCCATCCTCAGACAGAATATGGTGTTGAGGCCACCGTAATTACAACATTCTGATGTATGTTTCTGCGTAAATTCGCAAACCACTTATCTGGTGCACCACTGTGTTTCTGTAGGACAAGCGCATCGCCGGGGACAATTTCTTATTCAGTCCACTCATTGAGCCGGGAAGCGATCTTGAAAGCGAACTTGAACGCATTCTAGATGTCGGTACCAAGCCCTCTACAGACCCTAACATAACGGAGAACAGAAAGAAAATAAACCGATGTGCCCGGACTTTTTTAACGCACATCTGCAGTGGGATGGTCCATTACACGGGAAGCTAGAGGGTGCTACACGGATGCCAAGTATGGGAAACAGCAGAAAGGCGACACGGAAGCGGCAGGGCAGTGCCCATGGCATCAATACGCACACTCGAAACTGGAAGCCATCGATCTGAAGCTCTACCTTCTCCCTTCCGAAACAGACAGGCGCACTCACGTTTCGGACAGAAATACTACGCACCATGAAACGGACCAAGCCTGCGGTTCCTGTAGTACGCTACTACACTACCCGCGTACATGGCTGAAGGAAAATGTAATGTGACGTGTTAAAAGTAAGGACGTTCCCTCCCTTCCAAAGACATGCTTTCGTCCTAGTGCCGCGCAGAAATTATGTAACTGTCCCATACGGACAAATATTTGTACAACACAATGGTTGATGGTACGAAATTAAAGCACGGAACCAGCCAGATGGGTGTTCTTCCCTTGCAGAGCTCCCTTTTTTATTCTAAAAAACTAACGTACCCGTTAAGACGCATATAGTGGTAAGCATCTTCCAAGAAGAGACCTTGTGATTAGCCCGAGTAGTGAATGCTGAAATAGTATACGTTAATGTTTCGTAAACAGAATACAGGGAGGAAAAAAAACAACATACGGTAGGTAATAAATAATTTGAAAGTGGGCGAAATTCAAATATTTTGCAACAACTCTAACAAATGAAGGCTGCATTCACAAAGAAATCAAGGACAGAATCCAAGCAATGCCTGCTACCATTTAGTGCGGCATCTTGTCCTCCTGTTTGCTACCCAGAAATATAAAGATTAAAATATTCGTAACTATAAATTTGAGTGTTGTTTTATATGGATATGAAACTTCTCGCTCTCACGCTAAGGGAAGAACACAGGTTGAGAGGGTTCGTGAATAGCATGCTAAGGAATAGACAGACCTCAAAGGCAGAAGGTAACAGAAGATTGAGGAAACTGCATGTGGAAATTCATGATTTGTAATCGTCGCGGCATATTATTCAGGCAACCAAATAAAAAAGGAGATGGACGGGACATGTGGCACGCACCTGACGAGCGAGACTTTTGCTGCGGAATCATGAAACAGACCACCTGGGAGACATGAACCTAAATGGGAGAATAATATTAAAATCCATCTACAAGAAACCCGCTGGGAGGGCGTGGACTGGACTGATGGGGCTCAGGACAGGGCCAAGTAGCGGGCTATTGTGAAAACAGTAATTAACATTTAGATTACCCCCCCCCCCCAAAAGCGAGGAATTTCTTGACTGGCTCCTCAGCAAGTACTCTGTTCCATGGAGTTCGTTAGCAACGCCTAATCGAACAGTGAGCCATCGCACAATCCAAGTGAATTCGTCTATCAGTCGGCTTTACTGTATATCAGAACGACGTGTAAATACCCCTTCGCGTGCTTTTTGGAACCATTACTCTACCGGGTGTTTCGCCGGCCCTGGCCGTCCAGTGGTTTCGCACTCCCGCTTCGTATTCCGAAGGTCCCGGCTCCAAACCGGGAGGTCACTAACCTGAGGATTTAGTGATTTTCTTTAGTATGTTTAGGCACACACCTAAGATAGGGGTACTCAAATTTTCCTAACACATAGGACCCACATCAGAACTCTACGGGACAGAGGGGTGACAGACGCCAGTTTTATACTCAGGACCTGCAATATTAGGGGCCACCTTACACAAAGCAGTAGCCACGGCGACCTGGCTCCCGGAATTTCTGGACTTCTAACCTAAGATAGCACACTGCCGATTCGTTCCACACATTCCTTCCACGTTCTGGGCTAGAGTATCTACTACCGACAGCGACATTTAATATAGCATAAATAAATATGGTACTGTGCCTTGCGTAAATAATTTATCAGTTGAAATATAAAATTAGCAAGTTCTTACTGCGATATAACATAACCTATTTCACAGCTTTGTACAAATCAACTAACCAAGAGTTTCAGACGGATCCCCTGGAAAGCATCTGTGCTACGTGATGATAAGAGGCCAAGGCTCGATGCCGGGCTGTCGCGCCACAGAAGATGTGCTAACGGTACTGCTGGCCGACCACTGCATCATGGTCAGATGTCCGGCAGGGGCACGATAATTTCTCTCTCCTCCAAAGGGACCAGACCAGCCCTGGGGCCCACAAAGCCTCCTACTCAATGGACACCGGGAGCGCTTTCCCTGGGGTCAAATATGCCGGGACGTGAAGCTGACTACTCACGCTCATCTAGTTTCGAAGTTAAAAATGTTTGCAGCTATACCTTCACCCACCCATGCCTTCACGGCACGCATACGGTGAACTTTACCTCTTACCTTCAGACCTACGCATTATTCGAATGCTCTCCAATATATCTTTTTAAAACTTCTAGGGGGAAGTAATGCGCCGTTGAGAACATAGAAACCCCCGAGTTCCATGCAATGCAGCGAAGTTCTTCTCTAGCTGAGGCCCTACCAGCTTCTTAAGGACTATGCTTCATGGACTTAGCAAAGAATCCTTACCCTTCTACTACACTTTTTTTTATAACAGGGCGCAGGAAAATGAATCAGAAAAATGTGGGAATGAATTCCGGAGACAAGTTCAAAGTCAGGAATTTTATGTAACTGTAGACAAATTGCTGAATGGAGTAACGAAAAGCATCGCATTCTACCCCTTAAATGGAATAATTCATTTCCTAACAAATCCTAGACATCTGATACCAGGATGCAAACAACAAATAAAGTTCTGGGATTCCGAACCTTTCATCCTCTATGTGCTGTGAACTTAATAGGAATTACTTTGCAGACAATACAATTTCAACGTTTAGTAAGGAAAGAATGTTGAAAATGTTTACGTATGACAAAGATACAGAGTAATCCTCACAACCACAAAAGCATTACGTCACAAATCAGTTCTTTACTATCCAATGAACCAAGTACGGGCAAACTATTATAATTATGTCAAATCCTCCAACTCAAAATTTTGGAGGACATCCTGATCAAATTTGGGGAGATTTTCAGTTATCTGCCTGGCTCAGACTACAGAGTGTTTGTTCATGGCATTAATGAATGACGAATGTGAAACGATTTGGAAGGAAATTATTTTAATATGAACTATAATGGAAGGTGCCCGGAAAGACAATAAAATCACAAAAACCTTGCTTAGGCAAGTGCCCCATCTGGTATTCGACCTGGGTACCTCCCAACTACAAGTCGAGAGGCGTTACTCCATGAAAGAACTTTAATGAAGGCTGGGTAAAAAAGACATGACTTCATCAGATGACTTCATGAACACCCTGCGGAACACTTCCTGTCAGTCACCACGTGACGAATACCGCCTTCAGCTACGTGATGGCATACGATCAGTCTAAACTACGCAAGCACCTGGTTCCTCAGAAATACCAGCAAATTTCTGCCAGCCTAGTTCAGTCCGTCACATACCAGCAGTGGCGTAGCTAGGTTTCTTGGCGTACGGGGACAATAACCACAATTGCCGCCACTAATACAATTACACACTTTAAAAAATCGCAACTATTTCTTAAATTTCCTCACATTCGACTCTGTGATTCAAAATTTCTTGAAATCAGAAAATCAGGTTTTTCATTTAAAATATACATTTTGCCGCCTCTTCGACTCTGCTGTCCGAGGCGGCCGCACTCCTCGCTCCCCCCCCCCCCCCCGCTACATCAAAACGTGCCTGACGGCGGCTTCTTCAGTCAGTCATAAGAAAACCTCGAATCTCATTCAGGACACGTATTACTACTGATCGTCACCACCACCACCACCACCACCACCGTCGTCGTCTGTGATTAAGTGGGGCCAAAAAAACTCGCCGCGAAAACTGGAATCATAACCACAAACTATATAATTTATTTACGTAAAACGCCTATTTGGTTCCAAGAACTTGTCAAATAATATTAATACACACAAAAAAACAAGATCAAACCTTAAAAGCGCGAAGTTTTTTTTGAAATAAAACATTTATGGAAACATAAAGCACATTAAATGATGGCACGAGTCCAATCCACAAAGCACAAAAACAATCAACCTCATGTAATGAAAGCTACCAACTGGGCTGACGGAGTCCGCGGCAAATACAAGAGTGGGGAGAGGGGGTGGGGGTCAACTTGCCAGAGTTCGGCTCAAATGCAAAAACGTGGGGCGGGCCAACTTTCCAGCCACGTGACCTTACCCTGCTTTGTCATAACCAGTCACAAAAGGTCAAAATAACGGTACTCAAATGGACACTCCCCAAAAAACGAAGTTCATGAACTGTGAAACTCAGCTGTATTATTATTACCATGATAACTCAGTATTATTATTATTATTATTATTATTGACATTTTTATCAAAATGTACGTGGACTTAGGACTAAATTTACAGAAATTTTTGATATTATTATTTCATCTGATAGTAATATATTTTGTTTAACTGAGACGTGGCTCGACCAACAGTGTTGGATCAAAATTTACTTCCTGATGGATTCATTGTTTTCCGTTCTGACAGGATCCATGCGACAAAGAAAAGGGGTGGTGGTGTGTTAACAGCTGTCTCCCCTACATTTAATGCATGTAAGCAAAGGCAGGATCTACAGTTTTTTTAAGTGTGTGTTTGGGTTGAATTTCCCACTTAATATGGTCCAAATTTACTTCCTAGTAATCATTATTTTTCACCAGATGTTAAACCAGATATTATCTGTGAATACTTTTCCCATTTAGAAAATATACTAGACACGACGAACTACTGTGTTATTCTTTTAGGTGACTTTAAAGTCCCTGGTTTTGAATGGGGAAGCGAACTGCCTCCTGAAAAGTGTCAATTTTATTCTAAACTCAGGCGAGAGGCTATTTACACCCCAACTTGTTTTCTTGGTCCAGGACAGCGTGTTGATGCTGATTACAGGTGTAATGTGCTTGACCTTGTCTTTTCTAATATTACTTATCTTCATATTAAACCTTTAAAGACGAAGCGCATCTGTTTTATATAAGGACTCAGTGCGTACCGCGCTGTAAACACTCTCCACTTCGGTTATAAAAACTAATATATTAACGTTTTATAAGGCAAAAGTTGCTGTTTGTTCTGAGATCCGTACAAAACACATAAACGCAATGTGGGCACCATGTAGAATTTTTTAATGTTAAACCTGGTGCTATGTGAAGTTACTGCTAGGCTTTAGAAGGTTAATTGCCCCGACACTGGCATGGTTAAACCCGATGTTTATCATCCGCCACTGGCAACTGAAATGCCACTTATTGTTAAAACATGTTCCAAAACTAGCGAATTTTCGTATTTTAAACACACTTGCGGCGATTACACACTGTTATATCATATTCTTTTTTCACATGACTGGTCATGCATGTATTCAGAATCTTCTGTCGATGCTGCTGTTGCCAGCCTCAATCCCGCTGTTCATGACGCAATTGATCGATCTATTCCCCAAGGCTCTGTCAAAGGATCTAATTTTCCGACTTGATTTTTCCGCACTCCGCGGCACTATATTTTGAAAAAGAATTATCATCAGAGGCGTTTCAACAAAAATAAGTCTGACGTATACTACAGTAGATTTTCCTACTACAGGAACCTTGTAAAGAATACTATTAAGTCCGATAGATCTAGATGGCTTAAATCCACTGATGAAAACCTAAAAAATAATCCCAACAAATTTTGGAATTATGTGTCCAGTTTCAGAAAAAAATAAATTACTTTCAACTTGTAGTAGATGGTACACACGTGGCGGCACCCCCCAAGTTGCTGAAGCCTTTGCTAATGACTTTAAATCTGTGTATGATAACACAGCTTCTAAATTTGTTTCCAATTCTGTAACTTCTTTTGATGCTGTTTCTTCAGATAATTTGTCTTTATTTCTTTGTTACTGATGCTGATGTTCGTAGAGGAGGCTAAAGCCATCCAAATATGTTGGACTTGATGGTATTCCAAGCTTCATTATTAAGGGCTATATTGACATTTTTGTACCTTTATTGAAGTATATTTTTAACCTTTTAAAGCCTAGCGGTAACTTTACATACCACCAGGTTTAACATTCAAAAATTCTACGTGGTGCCCACATTTAGTTTATGTTTTGTACGGATCTCAGAACAGCAACTTTTTCCTCATAAAACATTAACAGACTGGTTTTTATAACAGAGACGGAGTGTTTACAGCGCGGTACGCACTGAGTCCGTACATAAAACACATACGCTTCGTCTTTAAAGGGTTAATCTTAGTCTGTCTCAACAGCTGTTTCCTTCTTCCCGGAAACAAACTGCTATTGTACCTATCTTCAAAGAAGGCAACCGTTCTTTGCTTGCTAATTGTCGCCCTATTTTGATTTTGAATAATTCTTCTGAAGTTTTTGAATTTGTCATTCATGATCACGTTTCACATTACGTTCAGTCCAAGCTTAACAGTTGTCAACATGGTTTTATAAAATTCAGGTCTACCACCTCTATTTTGGTAACGTATCTTGATTATATAACCGCTTTAGTCACTTCTCAGCGTCAAGTTGATGTCATACAGTTTGATTTTAGTTGTGCATTTGACCTTGTGTCACATACCCTGCTTTCAGGAAAACTTAAGTTCCTTTGAACTTAGGAGTGCTTATGTTAGCTGGTTTCATAGCTATCTAACTGACAGATTCTCTAGTGTCATTATTACCGGTATTATTTCGGCACCTTTTAGAATCCTTGCCAGTGTTTCTCAAGGCTCTGTTCTAGGGCCTCTGCTTTTTAACATATATATTGATGACACATGTAATGTAATAACACATTCAAGATTCCTTCTTTTTTCTGATGATACAAAAATTCTTCATGCTATTAAGTCATTTGATGACTCAAATTACAATTAGATCCTGATTCTATAGAAGCTTGGTACACTGCTAACTTCATGAATCTCAATATTAGTAGAACTCAAGCCACTACCTTCTCCAGAAAAACTAACACTCTTCTTTTGAAATATAAACTTGGGGATTCTTATATTACATGTACCGATTGTATTTAGGATCTGGGAGTTTTTATTGATTCTAAATTATACTTTCACTTACATGTTGATTGCATTTTTTCTCAAGCTATTACACTTTTGGGCCTTACGCATGACATTACCTTTTCATTTTTGACTCTTGATATTTCACTGACTTTATACTTTTCACTTGTTAGACCTAAATTAGAGTACGCATCCATGGCATGGAATTCAATTACCTCTACTGATGCTAAAAAAAACTAAAGCGCATTCAGAGGAAGTGTGTAGCTCTATGCTATAAACGTTTCCTTTCTGCAGACAGTAATGGCTATAGTTATGCCAATGTACTTCAAGCACTTAATTTACATACTTTACATGACAAAAGACACCAACTTGATACACTTTTTGTCATTAATGTGTTTTTGGTCTCTAAATCTTGTCCATCTACCATGAACATTATTGGTTTTCTAGTTCCCACTCCGAACCTCCGAGAGTTTCCTTTGCTTCATGTTAGTCAATCTTCCAAAAACTGTCTCTCTGCCAGGTGTGCCACTGTGGCAAATTCAGTTTGTAATAAATTATCACACTTAGATGTGATATTATTTTATTCCAACATTATAAGGTGTCCTAATTAATCAGATACATATTCTTTTATCTGTTTTTTTGTTTGTTTGTTTCACTTGTGTTCTGTTCATTGTATGTTGTTATCTGTGTGCTGCTCTTTCCGTAACTGGCCATCTGGCTGTTAACTCGACACATTAATAAACTTGAAATGAACTGAATTGAATGAACTTTTCCCGTAACAAGGGTGCCTCTCAAAGCACGCAAAAACACAGAACTGATCAGCATCAATGCATGAAATAACAGCAGAAAATTTCCACGATGTTGGCATTATTCCCCATAATAACCTAGGATTCAGAAACGTCAGCTCACAAAGGGTGTCAAAGCAGCTGTTGCCCAACAAAGCGGCAATACAGGGTCCAATTTCACCACTTCAATGTCAATATAAGAGCAGATGATTTTGATTTACACTGTAACCACTGATCATTTCACTCCTGAAAACCAATTATCCGCGCTGCTGCCACCTCGTATAACCTGAAAACTTACAAATCAAATTCACTGAAAAAAGTTAAAGACAGACATCAATGGAACACAACTGTACAATTCCCTCTCTCTACAGCCTAGTGGCTAATTTATGTTCTACCAAGTGTAACACTAACAAATTCTACATTCACCACAAAGACTGCATTTGTGGCTTGCATCATTCTCAGAACAAAGGCACTTATTTCCCTATACTGCATGAACTGGTTTCTATAACTACGGGTACACATAAGCTGACCGCTCACTTCCATCTAGTGCCAAGGTTACGAATAAATTAAACTATACCTCCACTCCACCATACACCTTCATGGCACTGTGTTTAATAAAACCTTCACCTTTACCTGCCAACGAACTGCTCCCGTTTCCACTTACACAATGCAGTGAAGAGGTCAGGTTGACCAAACAATTAATGGCACATTTTGAGCATGTGTGTGTTGGGAAGTATAAGTGGTCATACATAATGTAAAAGTCAGGCACGTTCAGAACTAAACACGAACTCAATAGTGAGTGTCATGATAACTGAAGCGCATGTAGGTGGGTAGTAGTATATATGATTATCAACATCACAGCGCTTCTTTCTACAATATTACATTATTGGTGTTCATTTCTATTGCTGGTGAATATGTATGACTGTCCCACATAAAAATTTTACAACCCCCACATTTAACCTGTAAACTGACTCTGATACAGTATAGCCCTTGAGACACTTGGTATGATCTCATGACAAGTGCAAGCTCCAAATGTCCTGGAAAGACTGATTGATACAATACACATAACAGAAATTTCTAGACATGTGTTACCTCATGACAAGTGCAAGCTCCAAATGTCCTGGAAAGACTGCTTGATACAATACACATAACAAAAATTTCTAGACATGTGTTACCCGAACTGTTTTTGCTGCAGCGCCCT
Source organism: Coptotermes formosanus (assembly GCA_013340265.1). Classification (NCBI taxonomy): domain Eukaryota; kingdom Metazoa; phylum Arthropoda; class Insecta; order Blattodea; family Rhinotermitidae; genus Coptotermes; species Coptotermes formosanus. The sequence goes on along the minus strand of BLKM01005504.1, from coordinate 803,723 downwards.
CCTGCTTAAAAAAATGCCAACAGATTCCCAAACAATCAAACACTACAAGTTGTGGAAATGTATGGGTAATACTCCATGCCAGATCAACACAATTTTGGGGCAGAAATGTCCTAACAACCTCCAATTCTAATTAAATTTTGCAGGCTTGATGGCTCTCCTTAGGAAGTGACACACATAAAACTGTACCTTCCTGTGTCCATTAATTGCCCACATACAGCATTTTGAAATTTTCAGTATTTCTTACCTTTCCCTCACTCTGATTCACTACAATACTTACACCGCAAGTCCTAATTTTATAAAGATACACAGCCCACTCTTGTACCACTTCACAGCCATACTAAGTGGGAGCCTTGATTTGGTATGCCAGTTGTATTTCAAGAATGGTAACATTTTGGCCTTGAACTTTATATTCAACATTTATAAAAACGGAATCAACAGACTTAAGCATATTTTTTCCATGTCAGTGACTGTTTCAACACTTCTTTACAATGTATCATACTGTGACATAAGACAAGTGATGACAGTGATGGGTATACATAATTTTTTCCCTACTTCACTGGATGGTTCATCCATCATGAACCACACTGGACCTGATCACATGCTGGATGGCATCATGACTCACTCTGCCCTTGGGTTTACACCTGATGTTTAAATTACAATAACGTTACATTTCATTGTCTGGCAAATGCTGCAGTCATTTTGTCAACTGCAACACTAATTTCCAAATTAAAATGACTGCAAGTATCGCAAGTAACGGAGAACCAAAAGTTTTAGGAGTTGCACTCCCATGAATGTCAGTCACAGTGCCATGTGTGTGGAAACAAATAGACAGGGGATTCCCAGCATTCAGAAAGGACAATGAATCTGTGACAATACAGAAAAAATACTGCAAAATATCCTATGTTTTGGAAATGGAGTAGCTCTCTCCTCAAGCTCAGAATAATAATAAAATAAAAAAGGAAGATTTGCCCAGTTCTTTCAACAAGGCTCCAAGGATATAGAAAAATCATGGCTTCACACTTTAAAAGATGTCACAAGTGAAACACCAACAAGAAAACTTCAAGAATTCAGAAGACACTGAAAAAATAACAAATCATCTCTCCACTCATAGCACCAGTTCTGGTGATAGTGTGGGAACATTTTACAAAACATGACCTGTGAAAAGGTTCAAACTTTGAAGTTTCTTCCAAAGTGGATAAACTTCCATCATTTGTCTTTCTCTGCAAGTTACTGCTTCATACAGGGTCTTGAATTCAACAATGGTCAGCAAGTCTTCATCCATTTCTTGCCTAATACTCAAAAATTAAGAGACACAACATCAATTTCCTTGTTACACCACCCACTGCCACACACTACAAACTCAGTCAACATTTCATCAACCTCTGCTATCACACTGCTACCACAAAAACAATTTTGGAATGGACATAACTGTCACGTCTTTGCAACGTCATACAGCAAAGGTGCACGTGAATGAATGGAAGGTACAACTGAAAGGCTGGCAAATGGGACAAGTCTGCAAAACCCTTAAGCAGCACATCATGACACAACAGCTTTATAAGTGTGCTGGTGAAAACATTCCCCCTGTCAGCTCTGGGTACTGCAATGTTCAAGATTACAGCATAGAAGTCACGCTCAAAGAGAATAAAAAGAACCCAAACATGTACAGGAACTAAACAATTGCATTTTTCATTCCAGCTCACAAAACCATGTAACGACAAAAGTGTTTTCAGAAGTGAATGCATTCACCACAGCACACTTGCAAGATTGAGGAGTGTCAAGGGAGACAGTGCAGGATTTGTAACTCACAGACACGATGGAAGTGGCAGCTAACGTGTCAAAACTGACGGGTGGCAAAATTTAAAAACAATTCTGGAAACCTCGGGCCCTATAAAAGCTTTTAAGGATCCCGTACCACCACACTCTATGGGTCCCAGGTTCATAAATCCTTAAAAAAGGAATCCAGTTCCATAACACAGAAACTAGAAACCAGGCTTCGCTGGCTGTAAAAAAAAACTCTTCACAGCATTATCATACACAAAAAAGAAAATATGTTACATGAACAAGTGTGCAAGACCTTTGGCCTCTCGTACTAATGTTGTATTATACATGCCAGGAGTACACAAATTTTCCAAAAATCTACAAGCTATCTCAACATTCTAGGTCCCAGAAGGGTGACACGAAGCAAGTTTCATACTGACAACCCACAAATACTAGGCACGACCATACAAAATTCAGTCACCCAAGCAACCTGGTACTGAGGATATGTGAACACATGATATCTGCTGCTTATTGCTATCCTCAATCCATGTGACTGGTCGCAGCGTAGATATTCAGAAACATACAGTTCAAACATCCATTCATGTCCAAACATCAAAATTTCCAAATATGTACTAAGTGAAACACATGATGTTCGGGGGAGAACTTCAGTAAATCTGGGCATCAATTAATCATCAATCAAACAAAGTCAAAATAAATTTGTTAATGTTCCCTAAAATATGCACTGCATACCATATGACTGTCTTATCAGCTGTTAACAGGAACAAAAAAAGCTCTCCATCATAACTGGACCACAGTTATAACCACAAACTATTTAACAATGGAGTCACCCGCTAAGATTATACAGTGTCAGTGGTAAATAAACAATGAGTACAGAGCACTGGCCAAACACTGCCATATGCAAACCACAGCACTCAGATAAATACCTGTCACAGTGACACCTGCTCCACCACGACTCCCATGTAGGATCTCAGTGAATCAGAATGCAGCAAGACTTAAGGAAAACATCAAACTTCCTAACACAGGACCTTTGAATGCAATCAACATAGGGAGGAAAAACTTCATATAAATTACACATCAGACTCTGCTGGCTTATAAACTGTAACTAAGATGCCACGTTGTTATCCCAATGGTGGTGCTTGTCTGATACGAAGTGCTCCATGTATGTTAACCCAAAAACATAAAAATGTCTAACCAATGCACTAAAGCAGTGTTTCATTAACTTTTTTGCTCATGGACCACTTTTGGCTTTGAAAAATAACCACAGATCCTCATATCCTTGCTCACGTAAATATAGTGTGTCCGGATGATAGGTATCCAAAATTAAAAATCTGTATCTCAAAACTGACGTCAGATAGATACTGTAACAACAACATTGCACAATTTGACCTTAATTCAACTGACTGCTGCTTGCACTGTGGATGCAGGACATTTCCTAATTCAAGATTCTAACAACAGTACGAAGTAAACACACGGCCAATTAAAGACTTTCTGCAATTATTTTTTACAAAACATTATTCCTTTCTAAAAAAGGAAGTAAACTTCAGGTAGCCATTACAGAAACATATCCACGGTACCTTCCGGAACTGCTCATGGATCCCTTGGGATCCGCAGAATGCTCACTCTTTGGGAACCACGGCGCTAAAGCAAACATAATGCGGAAACACAAGTGAAGTGACTGGTTTCACAAAAAGTTCACCGAGTCTTATTTGATCTGCGAATCATAATTTCAGCAACCCATTTTGTGAACACAGTTTATCTGTGGCACTGCCAATTCAATATGTCACACAGGAAAAGCAACTTCCTATTTCCCTCACAATATTATTACATATTCAATTGTGAAAAATCAAAAGTCTTTCATCACAGAATTCTGCAGAGCCTATCTGGCCCAAAAAGGGCACAGTTTGGGAACTACAAGGGTAGATGTACCTTTCTTTAAAAAAAAAAACCTGCTGCTACAGTCATTACTGTTACATCCAAGTTTACACTTCTGTAAAAACAGCACGACAGAATATGCAGTGCTGTAATGAGAGCTGAGATGACTTATGATCTACGCAGAACCATGTTTGGATTTTTCAACAGAAGCAAAATTCCAACCACATGGGGGGCATTTTGTGAAAAGCAAAAAACCCTGTAAGGGCTCTAGGGTTCAATCCTACTACTTATAGGCAACCGAATTTTTTACTACTCAAATTACAAAACAAGTTGAAATACACATGTATTCCTAATGGAACAAGACAACACTGTTGTTGTGCATGTTAAGTTCCTACTACCCATGCACACAATTATGACATGTGGGTCTATGTCTTTCACTAACACTAGGGGTCCACAAATTTTCCAAAGATCTGGGAGCCACCTCCAAATTCTTTGTACCAGAACAGTAACATGAAGTGAGCTCCATAAGAAACACACACCTCTGGCATGACCTGTGAACCTCACTGTTATCTGGCACTTTCTGATCACTGCATGTGAACTGATGAAACATTTTGTATGCAAGGGCAGAAACTGCAATAATTGTAAAATTATCCAGCACCACTGTACAAAATTTAGTCCCGTGGGCAATTAGGCACCCAACATTTGCACATTCCTGACTCTGACAAAATGTGGGAAATATCAAAACCCAAAAATAAAACATATAGCAAAATGCTGATTTGACTACTTCTGTATCCTAAATGGACATCTTAACCTGACTGGATTTATGGAATTGTGAGAATGAATGAATGAATAAATAAATAAATAAATAAATAAATAAATAAATAAATACAGCCCCTGCAGTGACAGGAACCAGACCCAAAGGCAGGGGAGAAACTGCCGACTCAAAACAGTGATAGGGTATCTCCATGCATAAAAGGCTACATGATGATATATAGTCCCTTAACAATTTAAAGACAAAAACTGACCTCCATTGTGCTTAAAAAAAATTCTGTTCGTACCACACAGCAAACACATTCAAGTCACCATTATGAAAACCAATGAAGTCCATGCTGTACACACAATCATGGTTTGTTCTCAGATCCATCCAAAACACGTTGTGGGAAGAACACACGATTTCTGAATGTTAAAACCAGTGTTACATAAAATAACCACTAGGACCCACAAAGTAAACCTCTCCCTTGCCCAAGCATTCTGTGCAACTGCTACTACCACAGGCCTGAACTCAGTGAAGTACCTTAAGAGTGGGTCTTGCCAATGACAATTCTACAAAGGTGCACCCCTTTCCTCCAACAATAATGCAAAGGCATTAACACTGGGAGTGTCCCCTGTATATTCATGTAACTCATGGAGGTTCCAGCTCCCCTAAACCAGCAAATTATAGGAACTCACTCAGTCCAAAGTAAGAACAGAAGTTGACAGCCCAGCATTCTAACGCCACTATCCATCCTCAAATGAAACACAAAGTGAGTCATCAATTACGGCGCCGAGACAGGAAAGATCAAAATGCAAAAGCCTGTATCAATACAGCAAAACAACAAACATAAAATGCCTGTATTAATCCTGGAATATAACCCAAACATAAAGTTAATTTGAAAGCTCAACTTAACTTCTTTCCAAGACTCATTCAGAATGACAAAAACCACAATCCATAACTTCACAACAAACTGCAGAATTCACCAGAAAGAGTGGTGGATCAGTAAGTGCCAGTAAACACTCTACAAGCAAAAGTGTCCCAATTGAAAGACATTTTTAAGATCGAATTCCACTAACAAAAAAAAGGCCACAGCCAACAAATAGATATACATTGTATTACGAACAAAGTGGCAGACAGGTTTTCGCGTTCAAATTGTGATGATCTCATCATACAGGCAAGCTTCAAGACATACCACACTAAGCCAACCTCTAAGATAAAATCGCCGTTCCCAAAGCATGATTTGTACTGAAATATCGAAGTTCCTTTAAAATCCATCATTAATAGTAACACTGTTCCTTGCAGTCACACACAACACCACAAATATAAAATTTATATTCCTCAACAGCAAATCCTCGAACATCATAGCTCTGATCTGGTATTCAAGTGCCTCCTACAAACGGCACAGCATAGTCTCGAGTCGGTATTTTTGCGTGATAACACTCAATCCTTCCACTCTGAACATTCGTTACTGTTGGGTAAGGCGCGTTCTACCATACAATACCGATATGCTAATACCCTGCTTATATATAGTATTTCAAAAGCGCCAAATTCGTTTAACATCTGACGGCAATGTTAGATTCACAAGGGAAGGTCGATTAACATCACGTGAAATAAGACGCATTAACTCACGCTTTCTGCAAAAATATTCTTCTACTACCTAACCGATTCCCTTACGAGGCCTACTATGTATGTGCACGTATAATGTAAACAATATTTAATAACATCAGTATAAAATATTGCAATTTCTTAGCCGGTAAATTCACAAAATGGCGATTCTGCTAAGGGCACTCCTTCAATGCGTCACACTAAAACACCCATGTCCAGATTCCTTTCTCACACTCACTCTGTCACAACAAATTACACCCAAGCAAGTAACACTATTCTGTCATGCATTCCTGGTTTTTACTTACGATTTATAAAAATAACCTCGTAGGAACTAGGTCCTTGGTACTAGTCACAAATAACTACACACTATTACACCGATCTAGTTCCCGACGGAATGCTCTGCTCAAACCGGGGGTTACAGTACCGGAAATAAGCATACAAAGCAAGTCAAAATAATAAGTTGAATTTGAGCCTTTAAAAATTATTCCTACAGATTAATAACTTTCATGCACACAGAATAAATGAAAAATTATACTTTCATTCCTAGAAGAAACTCATATAGATCAATTAAGTAATAAATATACAACTGCGCTTATTTTGCACAACTACAGAGTATGTTCGGAAAATTGTACAGCTCGGTCTGCGGAAACTCATTCAACACAAAGAAACTCAACACAAGCGGCCATCTGATGGACCATGGTGCACATTCGTGCAAGAAACCCAGGGATCTTCTCATAGTTATTTTATCCCACGTTAGTTACAGGGGTGTCTCCCATTTCCATTCTTGCAGTACAATATAATTCTGATAGTGGTGGAATCTCCTCGTAGTGGGAGGCAGATGGCCGTTAAATTCATGCAGACGTACTTAAATCCAAATTATGCATATTGCAAGACAAAAAATCGGCCACGCTGTTCAAAAGTACTGTATATTGGGCACGTACTAGATGATCTGTGCTGGGCACAGACACACACGCAAAAACCCAACCGTTCACAAAGAGTAAATACATTCATTGCATTTTTCTAGTGCAGTTAATCGTATTAGGATGAAATGAGTTTTTGCCATCTATGACGGAACCTGACAGTGTGCGAAACTGGAAACCAATTTTGTCTTGTCTCGGTTGGTGGGCGGCGAAGATGTCATTGCAATTTTTTCATTAGCAGCAACAAGTATGTCCATTTAAATCTCTCGTTTACGCGAAAATGTGCGTTTTTACGGGACGTTCTCATTCTCTTCTTCCTTGCCTTTAGTTTTCCAGCAACATTTTGTGTCTTAAATGCAGACATTCTGGTAGTACAGGTAGTAAACTGTGAGCATGCCTATTCAAATTCGCCAGCCCACGGATCATCTGTATCTGACAGCGCGTATTCCCCCAGGTGCTGCTTCGATATCGTGTTAGAGAAAGGTTGTCCTATACATTTCGAATAGTATGTGCACATGCAAGATTTCAGTCTTTCCCCGCGGTGGGAATGAGGTCTTCGCTCTTTTGGGTTGTTACGCAGCATATTTTAGCAGTCGTTTACTGACGTCTAGGGACAGCCTGTCTTCAGGGGTTAATTAAGCATGCATACATGTGCCATTTTCCGCCACGTTAACGTACCACGGACCACCTGCTCCACGTCGTGCAGTCAGTGACAAAGAGTGGTCCATACCAGGGAAGGTGTAGGTGCACGTGTTGGTTGTTTTGGTGTAGCAACGTTCTTTTAATTTAAACGCTATGCCCAAGTCAAAGCGTGACAAGAAAGGTATGTAATGTAAGATGTATGGAGACAGTTTGTGATTTTAATATTGGTTCCTGCACATTTAACCTCTGCTTGCCACGCAAGTTTCATAGCTAATGGCTATTTATTTCAGTCTCATTAACAAAAACAAAGAAGAAAGGTTTGATGTGTAAACAGCAGCTGGTTGATGAAATTCGAAGATGCGTCGAAGAATACAACAGAATCTTTTTGTTTTCTGTTCAGAACATGAGAAATGCGAAATTGAAGGACCTTCGAACAGAGTGGAGGCATAGTAGGTACGTACTGACATTTCATCATGTTTATACGAAGTTACAGTTGCTGTAATTGTTTTTTTAGAATGCCACACTAGTACCTTGCAACATTTTAAGTATGTGTTGAAATTGATCAGTTCACGAAGTTCATCATTTGTTGTAATAGTACCATCAATTAAATAAAACAGGACATAAGTTAAATATCGTTTTTGGTAGTGTTGGCTGTGATTTGTTATGATCATTCATGGTCATCCATGATGATGCTTGTAAGGTTATTTGAACACTGTAGAGAAATTATGCTTTCATGTTATTATCTATTAGGAGTGCATCTTTCAGAAACAGCATTGATAGAGTTACTGAATTCAAATCTTATTGGGTTACTAGGTCTGACATAAACCATGTAAACTAACACTTGAACTGTTCTTAGGACTGTGGAACTAGAAGAAGGTTGTCTGTAAGTAGATGTGATCACACAGTTTGACTGAATTTTATCAGTACCTGGTGATTAAACTCTTCCAAATTTTTCTGAACCATGAAGACACTAGGGTCAGATACTGGCTGCTCAGCTGTATGTGTTTTAGTACTGCATCATTGCAACTTTACCAACTTTTCCAGTGACGCAATACTATCATCACTGAACAATCGCAGAAGGATAGTAACCCCTTCTGTGATATTGTCCATGATATACAACTCACCCACACATCCGCATGACTCCCTACCTACCTCTCTACCGGTTGTACCTAGATTTTGATACAGAGTGGTGTGCCATACAGATAACATCAATACACTCTTACTTGGAATATATGTTACTGACAGCAATTTTATCTCTATATTACGTCATATAATTTTTTTTACCAATGTATTATCAGTGAGGTCCTGTGCACATGTATTTTGCCTTTCAGGGTGGTGATTTACTACACACATATTATTTGATATCCATCAGAATGAATCACTGATATTTTCATCTGTATTTTTATCTTTAATATGTATTTTAAACCATGTATTACTTTTAAAATTGAATATTTTATATCTGTGCACTGGTTCCAAAAACTTCTGTAATATTTCAATGTATGTATTCTTGGTAATGTGCCTCCCTGAAGATGGCCACATGATTGGCTGAAACATGTAGGAGGTATACAATGTGTATAATATACTTCCATACACTTATGTGCATTGGTTGGTTTTGATATCATATCGAGAAGTCATGGAGTTTGAGGGTGTAATGAGTCAGTAAAGATGGGAGATAGTGAGTGGAACCACAGGAAGTTGTATGGAGTGACAAAGAAAGGACAGATCATGGAATTCGTTGGCCTTGACAGTGGCTGTAGTGCTGTCTATGGTCTATCCTTATGGGGAGGATTCCTCTGTTCCTTTGAGGGAGTGAATGAGATGTTTTCATGGCCTACTGAAGACAAGGCCATCCACCCTGTTCACGTTGGTGGGCTGAAGCTCGGTTCCAGTCACCGCCTTGATAGTATGGCCCATGTAGTTTTGTGTGGTGAATTTTGGCACTGGATGTGATGTTCTCAATGGAAGCTATACTCAACCACTGCCAGCTTGTCAGGCTGTTTGAGGTGGATGTGCTGGTGATGCTGTTTAATTGGAGTCTCAGTAGACCACCTCAGTTGGCCCGTTGGAGATCTGACTGGGCAGCATGCCAGCATATCTACTGTGTTGGGGACAGCATCTTGTTAATGCTGTTGAAGGGTATGTGGATGTGCAGTAAGAAAGTGACCAAGGTCTGATCCTCTACAGACCAAGCGACCCTGTCTGGTTGATGGAGAGCCCAACAAATCCTGCCGTATCCACTCTCCATCAGTGTGGCCCTGAGGCACTTGAGCTCATCCTGTCATGGTCACACAGAGAGCTCTGGCACTGTGCACCAAGGTGCAGACGATGACCTGCATGTTGGAAGGGTGATGATGAGCCACTTACTGACTTGCTATCCCAATCCCCCTCACTTATATAACACAAATTTTTGTGGTGTACTTATCTGGACTGCAGAGGCTCTGAAGATTGAGGCAGCAAGCTCCTCCAAAATGTCATAAGTATGCACCCAATGAGTCTGTCATATCCCAGAAGACTTGTATCCTCAAATAAATTCCTGACCTGCCATGTGTCTGCCTCCTTGTTTAAGTTAATAACTTACGAAACACATTGCGTAAGTCAGAAAGTTAATTTGTGGTTACATTTCTTTCCAGGTTTTTCTTTGGTAAAAACAAAGTTATGGCACTTGGTCTTGGTAAGACAAAACAGACTGAAACACAGGATAAACTCCATAAATTGGCAAAACATCTGATTGGTCAGTGTGGTTTGCTTTTCACAAATAAAGACTCTGATGAGGTTCTTGAGTAAGTATTTATGCAGGATATGTATGAATCTGTTGTACTTAACCACAAAGATTATAGTGTTGTGACCATTTGTGATATACAGCATTATTTAGCAATTTTTAATTCTTTGTTGCAGATGACGAATATATCTATTCGAAGATATTTGGCCCTTAATATTCTGAATGATTTAGAATTTAGTAGTTTGGGCATGAGTTAGATTTATCTATGCTTCTGTGTTTATGATAATTAGCTTTATGGACTATTTCCATCATCCAGTATAGTAATCTTATTACTTTCAATATATTACACGCTGGAAACAATCTATGAAGTTGATGGTTTTGAATACAAATGATGTTTGTTACCTGCATGATTTCAGGCTTCTGCCACAATGTAAATGAGATCTTAGCTTTTCACGGATATTACGCAGTGTGTTGATTGGTAGTTAGTTACTGACATTTTGGAACACGCTATCAGTCCCATCTTCAAAGGTCAAGCAGTCTGAGAAATTGTTGGGCTGTGTTTGCTGCTATTCTAGAGTGCCATGAGTCAGGTTCCACACATTTTCATTCATTGTATTACATTTAATATTAGATTTTTACTCACCATATTAAAGAAGGCACTGGGAATATTTTGCTTCAGCTCACAGACAAGTATCATTTCTAATAAATTCATTGCTCATTGTACGTTGAAGTTATGCTGGTGAAATTGAAGACCATGCATCCTGAATACCTTCTTTTAGATCATCTGCAGTGTAGTATTAATCCTTAAATACTACAAGTATACACTTCATCCTGTAACTTGCCCCGTAGGTAGAAATTACACATGTACCAGATCTGGTGTATGAGGAGGCAACAATGACCTGTTTACTATTCTGTCACCAAGAAAACTCACTGAACAACATGTGGAATTCTGAGCTGCTCTATTGTCCTGTTGAAAAATAGACATAGGTTCTCTCACAAGTGGACAGATGTTGTGACAGTGGCTTCAGGTGACACATATAAGAACTGACCTCTGTGTTGCGCAGTGTGGGAATAAGCTGATCATTGACCTAGGTTTTATAAGTGAGCCAATGGGAACTGACCAGTAACAGTTGTCAGAAAAAGTAATGTCCCTTTATAAACAAAGTGAGCCAATGGAAATGTAACTGGCAACAGATGTCAGATAAAATAATGTGCAGCAAAGTGTGTAACATATTTGTATTGTTTGTCTCAGGTGGTTTAAAAACTACAGTGAAAGTGACTTTGCCAGGTCTGGAAATCTTGCCACAGAAACAGTGACATTGCCAGCTGGTCCCCTTCCACAATTCCCCCATTCTATTGAACCACATCTTCGTCAGCTTGGAATGCCTACAAGTCTGCAGAGGGGTGTGGTCACACTGCTGTCAGAGTTTACAGTTTGCAAAGCAAATCAGGCACTTAAACCGGAGCAGGCCAGGATATTGGTAAGATACTGATAAAGGACAATTAATATTCCCTCCTACAATGAACATACTAGAAAAGCATGAAACATTGTCAAGGTATTGTCAGGATAATGTTGATTTTAACTCTTGATCATCTATTAGTGCTACAGGGTTTACAGCCATGATTTATTATGATGGAATGTGTGAAATGTACAGGAGACGGGTCCACAAATTTTCCAAAAATCTAGGAGCAACTTCCAAATTTTACATGCAAGAAGAGTGACATGAAGTAAGTTTCATACTGAGGGCCCAAATTCTGGAGTGACCTGTGAACCTGTCTGTTACATGGTGCTTTCTGCTTGATGCATGTGAACTGAGACATTTTTTTACAGAAAGGAAAAAGAACTGCAATACTTATACTGAAAATATAAGGTGCTACTGCACAAAATTTAGATGCCCAGGATTTGTTCACCCCTGGTGCAGGATCTATTTTTCTCTTCATATCATAATGAGGAATGATTTTTTTTTTCATCAGGTCCTGTCACGAGTTTAAATGTGCATCACGTGTAATGATTCACAGAATGATTTTTTTATAAGTACGGAGTCCAGTATTTTGGTCCCTTCATGTTAAGATACATTTTACCATGTTATGAGTCATCCAGTACAATTTTTTGTTGTACTATTTATTGCTGTGTAACTGTTACAGAAGTTACTTGGTCAACAAATGGCAGAGTTCAAAATCACAATGAAATGCATGTGGTCAAAGAATGGGAAGTTTAAGAAGTTTGGAAGCAAAGAGAAAAAGAAAGCACTAAAATCTCAGATATCACAGGAAGAGGTACGTGATGTGGACATGAAAGAGGTAAATGACAATGCGGATGCTGCTATTGAAGTTGCGGGTGATAATGCAGATGTTGGCATTGAAGTTGGAGATGATAATGGGGATGCTAGCACTGGAATTGCAGATGAGAATGAAGATGCTGACAGTGAAGTGGATGTTGTAAGTGAAATGAAGTAGGAATGTTACTGGAACACTTGAGTTCTGAATGTAAATAATTATGCTGAATAGGAAAGTACAAATGATGCTGAGTATTCAGCATGATAGTGTGTGTTTGTAACACAAATACCCTCACTGTAGCTTTTCCTGTCCTATGTGCCATTTTAATTGCAGGTCACTTTTTTTCACTTACATAATGCAAATAATTTAGTGATACAAAATAAAGTAGAAAATAAGATACCATAGAATTCTTTAATTCTTGTATTGTAATCAGGTCTGGAAAGAGCTTTATGGTAGGTATGTGGTTGATCAAGCATTAGTTGAGACAGCTGAGGAATGATGAACACATTTTAAAGTGCACTATTACAACGCATGTTTACAAAAAATGCCTCACTGCTCAGGTCTGAAAGGTGAGAATTGTTGACATTAAAGCTATTGGACACAGTATGACATATGGTACCTGTTTTAGCACACTGACAAGTTAAATACAGTTGACCTCGGTTATACCAGCCTCAGATATAATGGACTTCGGCTATAACGGACCTTTTTATTTTCCCTGACCATTTCCCTATGCTTTATCACTGTAAATACCTCGGTTACAACAGCCTGTCATATATCAGATCTTCAGTCACATCGGATTTCTCCGACATTCCCCAAGAGTTGATTTTCCTCGGATATACTGGGTTCCCCCCCCCAACATAATCTGCAGTTCACAACGGTTACTGTGTGTTCGAGCGCAGAGGGCTCACTCATGACATTGACATGAAGACTGCATATGTAATTTGATAGCATTTTTTACCCGGAGACACTGAGGAGACTTGTAAATTGTGCACTCTGTTTGGCTTTCCTAAGGACAAGGTCCAACCATAGCGGTTATAATGGATAAGCTGGGACAGTCTATCTGATGGTTTCTCTTGTTAATGCACCAGTGGGAAAGTAATTGTCATATGCGAGCATCTTCATGCTGTTTGGGGGTAGAGTGCCCTGTCATAAATCAGTTACGGCTTGACGTCGGTTCATTTACTGTAACCTCTTAGGTGGCGAATTTGTAAGCCTTTTACTGTATGTAACAGTACTCACTGTTCGGCAAAGGAGTGATACATATCAGTACTGCGTGACCAGACAGGTGCGAATTCGTATTTACAAATCTTGAGTTATGTTGTACAATACGGTAGGTGCGTAAAGGATGGGGGCATTTGGGCATCTTGGTGAGTGGTGCTTCCGTGACTTAGGCTACTTCAAGAATTGTATTGCATTTGTGTCAGTTGGTTTGCTGTGATCTGTTGCAACTAGTGGAAGTTACCTTAATTTTGGTGCATACATCTGTACACAGCAGGTACGTACACTGTAAGTTACATAACTCCTACACATCCACCGGTCGTGCACTGGCTTAAATTTGTAGCAGGTCAAGATGTAGTGTGTTTAACTTTTCTTCATCTTGCAGAGCAGCGTTTAAAACAACGTTTCACTTTTTCACTGTACAGTTGTAAAACCATGAAGTGCCACCACCATGCTTTAACTTTAGCTAAGAAATATGAAATTGTTTCCTTCTGGGAAAGCAATAAACATTTAAGTCAAAGGGATATTGCTCTACGCTTTGGAATTCCAACCAGTACGCTAGGAGATATGCTAAAAAATGCAACAAAAATTTAAGAGTCTTTTGAAAACAGCAGCTATAGTGCTGACGCAAAGCGGCAGAAGAAGGCCCAATTCAACGACATCAACATAGCTTTGCTGGCCTGGTTTAAGAAAACAAGAATGAACAATCCTGAGGTGGCCATAAGTGGTCGAGTGCTGTTGGAAAAGACAAATAATTTTGCGAAAGAGTTAGCTCACAGTATTTCTGCAGCCTGGATTGATTGATGGAAAACTCGTCACAACATTATGTCTAAGAAAATGTGCAGCGAATGGGCTGATGTTCATGAAGGTGACATACTACAGCATGAACGGAAGGTCATAAAATTAAGGCAAATTTTGGATACATTATCACTGCGTGACATTTACAATGTGGATGAAGCAGGACTCTTCTGGAAAGCATTACCTGACCACACTCTGGCTTTTAAAAATGAACATGTTTCACATGGTAAATTGTCCAAAGAAAAAGTGACATGCTTAGTTTGTGCTAGTATGGCTGGAGAAAAAGTGCCATTGCTTGTGATAGGAAAGTATGCAAAGCTGCGGGCTTTCAAGTGTGCAAATAGGCTGCCTGTTGAATACAGGGCCAATCAAAAAGCATGGATGACTTCCACATTATTTGAGGAGTGGCTGCTAAAATTTGACAAGCGTATGAGGGCCAAAAAGCGCAACGTCGCTGTTACTCTGGACAGCTGTGCAGCTCATTCTGTAAACACTGCTGCTGTGAGAAACGTCTCAGTTTATTTTGTGCTGCCTAACACAACATCTAAAACTCAACCAATGGATGCTGGGATAATTAAAAATTTGAAGCTACATTATCGCAGTCAATTAGTGTGCCAGCGATTAGCTGCTCATGAAGGAGTTTCATTTCAGTTTGACATTCTCGATTCAATGCGACTCTCGCTTCGCGCTTGGTACATATGGTAGAGCCAGAAACAATCATCAACTGTTATAAGTCAGTGGGACTTCATACTGGTGAGAGAAATGAAGAACAAGGTAAGACAAATGATTCATCAGATTTTCCAAGCTCTGACTCTGACACAAATGACTGGGAGGCACTTACGCGCTGTATTTCCATTCCCGATGGAGTCAACTTTCATGACTATGTATCTATTGATGATAATGCAGCAGTTTCAGACGTGCCTAGTGACCGTGCCGTAACTGATAACAGTGATGATGAACGCAAAATTGGTGCATGTGAATTAGAAAGCAAATGCCAAATTGTGACAACAAAGGATGGTCTGAGAGCTTTCAAGGTAAATTACGCAGTATTATGATGCACACTGTGCAGATGATAAGTTGGATATTAAACTGTATTGTATTGAGAAGGACCTCCAAAGGCGATTGTCCAACACCAAGAAGCAAACAAACATCACCGACTTTTTAACCCTAAAACAAAATAATGTGTAATGTGTGCTTTTGGATGTGCCAAAGGTATCTGTTCATGTACATGTACAATAAAACTGAAAACCTGCATAACTGAGGTGGTATTAATTTAAATGTTATTTTAAACGTAATTTAACCGAACCTCAAATACAATGGACTTCGACTATAATGGATCTTTTTAGGACTCCCCTTGGGATCCGTTATAACTGAGGTTGACTGTAGCTTAAAATGTTGGGAAACACTACCTTCTGATTCCCGCACTATACGGACACAAATTTTGTTTCACACTACAGGGGAACTGATGGTGCCAACTTCTCAACAAACATACTATCAGTGTAAAAAGTGGAAGGTTTACCTGCATAATCTATAAGATGTCCCACCATGAACTGTACTTTCTTTTTCTGGTTCCTTGTTTTTCCTGCAGGCAGACTCTTCAGTGTGCCCTCCCATCCTATTTCTTGAAGATCCATTTTATTACCATCTTATGCCTAGGTCCTCCATGTGGCTTCTTTCCTCCAGGTTTCCCCACCAAAGTCCATGAAGGTCTGTATATCAAACTCTTCTGCTTATTTGTATACATGAACAAGCTGCACATAGTTATAAATACAATAATGGGGGAAATGAAAATAAACTAAACATGACAGTCTCAAATACTGTTTGCCCTGTTGAGCAATTACCATACTATAGAATGGGTAAATTATATGGGAATGCTGATGGCACAAGATAAAACCAGATGCTATAAGAAAACATATACAGAACACATTAAATATATGGTTATATGATGGCAGACTGCAGTGTGGAACACATTAGCATACTAAATAAGGGAATACATAAAGACAGGATTATGCCTTGCAGCTTGGTGACAGCACAACATTGTAACATTAATGAAAGTAATTAACACTGTGCAGAGACAACAGTTACAAAGAACACAAGAGGGTGTACATGTATCCAACAATGCGATACTAATGATAAGTGCAACATACAACTCCGTACAGTGACTAGGCTGCAGGCTGGATGAATGAGTTGTCACAGTGTGATTCTGTGCAGGGGCAAGAGACTGTATCTTCAAAAGATACAGACCAGCTCTTGTGACCACTAAGCCTTATACTCAATGGGTACTGGAGACTCCCTGGGAGGCAAAGTGGCCAGGGCATGAAGTTGACCACTCACATCCATCTAGTGCCAACATAAAGAATCAGTGACGCTATACTTCTACACCACCATATGCCTTCATGGCACACACAGGGGAAAATTTACCTTTGCTTTATTACTGTGATGATGAAGTTACACATAACTAGAAATGTATGTGTGGGTATCAGTTTAGGGAAAAGAAAAAAGAACAACGTATGCAGTTCCAAACCTCAGATGTGCACACAGAGTACAAAACATTTCTACCTGTCTGATTCAGAACACAGCTGCTATATACCAGGTGTCCTAAAAGCTGCTTTACTGAGATTATATTTACATTTTAAGGAAACACTACTTTATTTACAAATCAGTGCTTTTGAGGTGTGAAATGCGCAGTGAATACGGTGGACAACAATTTGAAAAATTTCTGGAATACCTCATTGTCCCTTTCTGCTGGTGGTTGGTTATGAATAAAGTATTGTTTCCCCGGAATATGTATATAATCTCTTGAAGGAAACCTTGGGGACAGGGGTGCACAAATCCTGGGCACCAGGTCACAATGTTGACTAAATTTCGTACAGTGGTGCTTAGTATTTGGGGATCCTCAGTATGGAAACTGCTTCATATCACCCTTTTGTGGCCTACAATTTTGAGGTGGCTCCTAGATTTTTGGAAAGTTTGTGCGCCCCTATTTTAGGACATCCTGTATAAAGGAATGATGTCCTGTTTGACTGCAAAATGTTTACACATAATTCACACACACTCATGACAAACTTCTCTTGGTACAGAAAGTGTGTCTTGGTAAAAACAAAACATTTTTATGTAGTGAAAGCATACAAGTCAAGGTTGTGAATTAATAATTGTGATATCCGCTTCCAGCCAGATAGTATGGAAAGAATACGCATGTATACTGGTGAAGCTTGGGAGCACAACCATTCTGAAGTGGAACACAAATATTCAACAAAACTATATATCCTGTAATTTAAAATATACACTTTTAATGAAAACTGCAGTAACAGGCATATATTCAAGTGGTGTGGTGTTTGCTTTCTTCGAAGGGTAAAATGTAAATGACAAATTACAACATTTATGTTACACTACAAATACAATTAAATTTTAAATAATCAGAAGTGAACAGATATATGTCTTTCTTTGCATCATTACTCTGATCCACTGGGTAGTTAAATTCAAACAGAAAATGAAAGAACTGCCTGACAGACAGTGGAAACATAAATGCAGATACGGTAACTATAAAAAAGAAATATGATATAAAGAGTAGCAGTGTAGCACAGTGCTTGTGCCACACATTCTCAATTTCTGTTTCTGGTAACAACACTTTAGAATATTTTCTGCACCTCAGTGCCAGCAACCAACTAATGGACTGTAGAAGTTAAGTCCTGTCTCCGATTGGGTGGGCAGTTCTTTTCATCTGTCTTGTCTCCGCAGTCATCAAGGCCATCACACACAGCTCGTTTCTTAATACAGCGCCCATTTCTGTAAACATACATAATAATACAGCATTTAATGGACAAGTATATCTTTTGGACATGATAGTAAAATGTGATGTCAATCAGAACAAATTACTCTTTGCACTGGAATTCAGAGGAACACCAGTTCCACTTTCATATTATGTTGTCATAATGCACCCCTACAGTGGGTGAACAAAAATTCATTCAAAAATATGTTCATTTAAAAAAATAGCTTTAAAAATCGCATGTTACCTTTATCCATAAGTAGCAATGTCCAAACCACCTGACTGATGTTGATCAAACTTGGTCCTTTAGTAAATTCTGCCATGCCATTTCTTATTTTTCCCTAATTTCATTCACTTTAAGAGAGCCACTTCACTTAAGGATACATATTTGAATTTTTGATAGATCATGACTGAATTCAATATGTGCCACCTCTGTTGCACAGGTGAAAAAGTTACATCTATTTGAATTTGTTTTATGGCCTGAATAAACAAACTTAGTTATTTTGCAAAATATACACACAAGAGACACCATCCTAAAAAAAGTTCCAAGGGTCCACAAAATATACACATTACGTGTTAAGGTCAATCCATATGCGGGAAATGGCAACCAGGATGGTAGCACCAATAATCAGTGTGGACCATAGGCCAGTGACTCTCAAAATGCTGCGCAATATCATATGAGCTGTGTCAGCCGTTCCCGACTGTTGCCAGTAAAAAGGTAAAGCTGTCCTGTTACATGCCAAGCAGGCACAGAGGGGAGGTCGAGGTATAGCTCTACACACTCTCAACCCTGGCACTAGAAGGGGATTGGTGGTCAGTGCCACACCCCAGCTGCTTTATCCCCATGAAAGAGACCTGGTATTCACTGTACAGGAGGCTGTGTTGGCCTCAGGGCCAGTCTGGATGGCTCTGGAAAATCTCACCCCACCAGGATTTTAACACAGGACCCTCCAGCCTGTAGCAAGTTGCTATACCTACTACACTATCCAGGCCCCTCTGTTGACAATAACTTCAAAGAAATCGAAGTGACATCATGCCACCATCATCCTGGTTGCAGTCTGTTCTTCCTCGAGCATTAGTCCATTGTGGATCTTGGCTTCCAGTGAAATCCTCCTGCATTCCTTCCCATCTTTGGCCACTGAATGCCAATTTCTATTGCCATTATCTTCCAATCCTCTTCAACCTCATCATTCTATTTTTTCTGTGGTCTTTCTCCTTTGCTTTTTCCTTCCATTCTAGCAGTCACTATTTGTTTTGGCATTCTTTCATTATTCACCCTTTCCATATGTTGACACCATCTTAACCTAAGCCAGTTTATAAATTTTACAATGTCTGCTCCTTTTAATTTGTCCTGTATCTCCTTATTTATTCATTTTCTCCAGCTTTCTTCTTTTTTTATAGGACCATGAACTTGTCTTACAATCTTCCTTTGTAATAGCATTAATTTCTTCTGAGGTGCTGGTCACAGTCAGTGTGTATAAATCCTCCGATCAGTCTCATATGTACTGAGGTGCCATGGAGACAGATGACACATCGTAGGAGATATTTATAACTTGCAGAGTAAGCCAGCGCAAAGATAATGAGTGAATGGTGGCTTTTTCTGACTGGCAGTCATAGGAATTCCATTACATGCCACTGGGTGTAGAGATCTGCTGTTATATAACATCTCCACAAGAATAATGAATTTCAAGACAATAATATAAGCACAATACCTATTAAATGTGCACACTCAAAACCTTTGTCAATCATCTCGTGCTAATGCCACGCCATCTGCATTAATCACAACATGTAACTAAGCTGCACCCTTTCAGGACAAACCCAAAGTGTATCTGTCTGTGTCTGTCTAGCACGTGCGCTAGCAACCAGTGTAGCACAGTTGGTCTAGTGACTCGGTTATGGGCTGGACAACTAAGCCCTCATGTTGCACTTCCCAGCAGCAGCAAGACAGTCTTCTGTTCTCCGAACATCTAGGATTGGTTCTGTAGCCACCCAGCCTGCTATTCAATGGGTACTGGCAGTTCAACCCCCAGAGGAGCATGAAGCTGACCACCATCTAGTCCTGAGGTTAAGAACATATGAAGCTACACATGTACCCCTCCAAGGCTTCATGGTGTCCACAGACACAACTTTACTCTTATGCCTACCTTCAACTAACATGTCCACCAGGTCAATCCAAATATATTTGTTTACCAGTTCTACTGTTTTTCTCACTTGTGTTTTTAAGTTACTTACATTTCAATTCTCATACCAGTTCAAAGAATGTCATTTAAAATGCTAGTAAATCTGCAATTTTAGACAAAACTGAGATAACAAACAAGAGAAACATGAAAACCAGAAATAGTGACAAAAGGAATCTGGTACGGAGGGGTTACGTTAATGTTTGAAGAATGTTGATGTGGATGAGTTAGTTATTGTCACCCACAGGGGTTCAAGTCATAGACCCAGAATAAATGAGATAACATTTACTACCTAAATAGTGGCCAGACAAATGACTGGGATATACCTAGCCTCTGTTCACTCCTGTTTCTTTCATTCAGTGCACAGTAGTCTGATATTTCACAATATAACTAACTTATGGAGCTTATGTAATCGGTAGCATCAACTTGTAAAAGACGAACATTTATTGCACTCTTCAACATTTTCAATTTTCTACTGAAAATTCACTAAGTAATGATAAATAACAATGCCATGAAAAGCGTCAAAATTAGAAATGGAATACACTCAGGAAAGTTTTTATGTGTTCATCTCCTTTCCAAAGTCTAAAGATTACATCTAAAACTATTCACATGTGACATCTGATGTAACTCCGAGGAAAGAACAGAAGTTGGTGGTATTTTAGAAGAGAATATTTGGACTTATGGGAGTCACAAGTCAACATTGAGACAAGCATGAAGGAAATGCAGAATGCAAATAAGGTTTATTTGTGAAACCTGCTGGGAAGAGACACCTCCAGGACAAAGGTGGAAGTATAACATTGAATGAAACATCCGTTGTTTCAGCAGGCTATTCAATGATGACTTGAAAACTCTCCGTACATGGTCCTTTCCATGTCCCCACTGTCCTTGGGTGCTATAGGATGATTAATTTATAGAGATTTGAAGAATTATCACACTTTCACCAGATGTCACTGTCAAGTGGTTAGCACTACTGTTTCATATTCAAGATGTCCTGGGCTTGGTAATCAGCCTGGAGAGTGGCTAACCTGTCTGAAGGGCTTCATACTTTCCCTCTGCCCCTCCACACAAATTCTGGCTTAGTAACTTATGTTTCAACATGGCTATATTCTTCCACATCCTTCCTAATTCATTATGTTCTAACCATCCTGTCAGGGTGGTATCAAGGCTATTGCTTGTTTCAATAAATGAACCACAAACAAATAAAAAAATAAATAAATCCGCCAATTTTGATCTCACTTTTATTTATTCACTTGCAGACTTGCTGCCCACTCATTCATGTCTAACAATACTGGACCAACATATTACAGTAAATGTGTACTAGATCTACCCCTTCTGGACTCACATAAACCAAGGATCACATGCCAGTCTTCGAGCATATCTGCAGTGAATTTGCCATCATTCAAGCTGGTGACTTAAGTGCTTTGTGCTTGCAGACTTTAAGCAAATAACACGCCACAGGGGTTAATTGGTTTTTGTACTTGCCACAGTTTAGAATGACACTGGTGTTCATTTGCATGACAATGGTAAAGGAATGGTAAAGTTGTCCCTAAACACACAATGGAGGCATATACGGGAATGAAGGAGTAGCTCCACTCATTCTTAATCTTTGCACTGGATAGAGATGAGTGGTCAGCCTCACAACCCAGCTGCTTTACCCTTGGGAAAGAAACATGGTACTCATTTAATATGAAGCTGGGTGGGCCGAAGAGCTTGTCTGGACATTTTGGAGAAGGGATGTCTTACCCCTGCCGGTGCTTGAACCTCGAATCATCCAGCCCGTAGCCTAGTCACCATAGCAACTATGGTATCCAGTTCTCACATTATAGTTTTTACATGATAAAAACTGGAAATAATGGGTACGTAATCTTTCTAACATACACATTCTGAGATTGCACTGTAGAAAGCACAACAAGAGAAAAGTGTGCGTGCACACACACAAAAACTTATCTAGGGATTCAGGTATTAATAATGTTCACAAAGGCACAAAAGTAGCTCTGCACTTTAATACTACCTTCATATTATTACATAATACTTTAAAAATTACTGAAACTGGTGATGACTATGATGGATTTACATCCATTCACATCTCTCATGGAGACTTGCATATCAGCTGTGCATACCCAGAATAACTACTTGCCATGATAATCATAGCCTGGCTTAGAATGTATTGCTACTTTTGCAATATCCTGCACATTTTTGGTGTTTTATCTTTATTGTAAAATAGGACACCACAATCCTCCATTTAAATATTTTTGAGGATGAAATGCATCATACTACCCTGAACACAGAGGCAGTGATTGTCTCTGAAAAGTTTGTGCACATCTACCAAACTATAATGCATCACATTCCAGAAGACTAATCTCAATTATCAACTATTTTGGAAAATTAAAACATGTCTTATTTTAAGGAAGCCATAATAAATAACTTACCCACACTTCCACTCATGAGTTTTGCATTCTCCTCCACAGCCAAATGGTTCATCTGACTTATCCACACAGTCCAAGAAACCATCGCAGAACTGAACATGTGGAATGCACTGACCATCATTACAGGTGAATTGTCCTGCACTGGGACATGCTGTTACATATGAAAAGCATAACATGTATTAGGTGCATTATGGTTGTTCAAGTCTGTTCATGATAGAATGTTGTAACACTTACTGTCTTGACATGCTTCCATCAAAACAAACACACTACTAAAATAAATATTTATTTAAAGATGGAAGTCTTCTGGGATAGTATGCTATGTAGTTTAGTAATTAGTTTGGGCATTTTGGGAGGAACTTCCTGTCTCCATCTTCAGGATACTCCAGAACGAGTAAACTGCATGGAAGAAATGGTTGTGCTGCACAGAGAAAGAGCTTAGGTGATGGGCATAAGGAGCCAATGGAAGAAGTGTTCTGGCCTCAGCAAAATTGTGGATAGATGATGCCAGACAAAAGGACACTGAAAATGAGGAGGAAGAAGATAAATTGAGAAGTGAAATAGGAAAATATGGAAGACACATGAATGAAGGACAAAGGTGCATCTGGATCTGTTGGTCATGGAAAGTGCCAAAATGCCTTGTAGGAAGGACTTCTCTGTTCTTTCAGGGAGTGAAAGAAAGGTTTCCATGATCTGCTCATAAGAAGGCTATCCTCTGTTCATGTTGTTGGGATGGAGTTCAGTCTTGACTGCCTTTCTGTAGGTCTGATCCATGCACTGGGAATTGGTGGAGAGTTTCTCTAAGTGTCTTAAGTTGGACACATCATCATTTATCCTATTGGCTAACTATGACAATCACCTAATCTGCTCTTACTTTATCTAATTCAACCACTTTATTGATGCAACTTACTCTTCTTGGACTACCCTGAAGATGGAGGCAGCAAGCTCTTCTGAAACGTCAGCAAGTAATTACCAATCAATACGGCGTCTTATCCCAGAAGACACAAAATCTTCAACAACACTGTGGAAACCTGACTATATGATTAAAAAATTTTCAGCTAATACAGACTCTAATTCATTAAAAGTTGACTGACAAGCTTAAACGATTTTCTAAATTTTGTATTTAGTGGATGGTGCATTGTTAAATACCATAAAAGAGAGACTCTGAAGAAGGCAGTAAGCTGAAGTACACAAATTAAAAACCTAAAGAAATGAAAGAGACATGAAAGTGTTTAAAGCTATGTAGTTAAGATTTTGTTCATATCCAATTTTTTTAATATAAAAATCACAACATATAAAACATGTGGTATAATTTCTCTTCATGTGAAAAGGATATGGTGAGATTACTAATCTGTTGGGCGCCTAGGTGAAGCTAATTTTATCCCCTGCAGAAAGGAAACCAATATCTTGCCAACTCTGAAAAGACAAGATGATTTCCATTTGAAAATGACTGTCCTTTGAACACCGGAGCAGGCCACAGGTAATCCACAAATTCACACACGTTTTCCCCATAATAATTATACTTGCTAATACAAAGTGAATTATACTTTATTTGGTTCTGTTAAATTTATTTGTGTAACTTACATTTTTCTTCAGGAAATACTGATATATTTTCTCTATATCTTTGTGTCAATAATGGGAATGAAAACAAAGCCATACTTCAGTATCAAAATTCTCAAGGAATGACTGTTTCTTTCATACCCTATTGCCAATCTCAGCATATCAATTTGTCTTTCTTCATCATCAGTCTCTGATTCAATTATGCATGTCAATATTAGAGACATTAATTTACTACTGGCACTATTTAAACATTCTTACCATAACAGGCATGCTTATTTACGAATTGGGAATAATTTTGGTATGACAATGACACTCCACACAGGATTCAAAAATTCACTGCAGTTTGTTCCAAGTCTTGGAACTTATTTCTTCCTGCATACCTTGAATAAACTCAATTCCAATACCTAAATGTCCTTATTATTTTCGACCATCCACATCAAGCTGTTGCTTGTAGTGAAGTGTAACCGCATAAAAAATTTGCTTTAGAAACACCACGCCTGTCTGTAAGTGTATGAACATAGTAACAGCTGCCACTGCTGTCTGTACACTGTGTGGATATCTGTCATACCAGTGGTGCAGTTGAGCTCATCAGATCCGTCCCAGCAGTCTATAATGCCATCACATCTCCTCTTAAGTGGAAGACAGGAAGTATTGTTGCCACAGTGAAAATGAGATGTCAGATTGCAAGCTAAAATGGAAATAGTGTGCACAATTTACTGATTTTAACCCAGCACATTTTTTACATTAATGAATTTTAAACCCATCTACTCTCTAAAACACTCAGGTCTTATTACTTCTGTTGGTTGTCTTTTAAGGGAAGGAAACATTGTGTTTTACTTCTAAAAATATTCTACAAAACACACTCTCCTGCTATCACACTGTCTGAAAATTTGTATACGTAGCATGGCCTGACAACTAAATGTCATAAATGGCCAGAGGGCTAAGATTACTGACAGAGGTCACTGGGGTAGCTCTCTGGTTCTTCAGACATCTGAAGCCTTATCAGTTCCAAACTCTAATCCATATTATGACGAAGATAAAACTGTGTTCATTACAAATCATGCTTTCATGGATTGTAGTATAAAGGTGGCATTACAGTCCAAACAAGAAAAATGATACAACTGAATGTATCAGCTGCAATGGTGAAGCCCCAGAACTTAAAGCCCTCTTATTTTCTGAGCACTGATTTAAGCTGTCATTGTTTGTATGGTTTCAGTTTGCATGTTTCATAAAGGAGGAAATGATCAGAAGTGTTTGTTCTTCAGACAAACAGGAAAAATATGACAGATGGAAAATGAAATTGATAACTATAGACAAAATATTATGCTTTTTATTCTGAGGAAGTGCAATGCATGTTTATAATGCAGGAAATTATGGATCTCACAGAAATGACATATTTAAGATTACCAGAGCATGAATAGGTAAACAAAATACAAACTAAAATTTTGATCCCACCATTTCTCATCATATTCTCAAAAAAACATGTTCATATTTGTAACAAATAAGCACTCTATATACCTGTAAGACTTACTTCTGCTTGATGTGCAAGATGTCAAATGTGTACACAAATACCATAAAAATAATACACTCCTGCACTGGTAATTAATCGTTTGTTATGAACTTCACAGAATGTGTATGCCTCAAGATTTTCAGTTCTTTTCTCCATGATATCTCAGCATTAAATTTGTCTCAAATTATAATTTACAAATGAGGGCTGCATTCAAAAGTTGTTACAAATTTATCAAGTAAAGGTTTATCAAAGTGTTTTAATATTACTTTGAAACTACCACAAGAGGCTTTACACATAAGACAAATTTGGACATTCCTTCAGTTCAAATAAAGCTACAATTCACAATATTTATATTTATTAATTTTTCTAGTGGTCTTGAATTTTTTAATGCTGTCTGTGTACCGCATGAAATGTGTGACTAGACTTCACAAATTCTGATCACTACTTCAGTATTCTAGAAAATGACTGGGTTGGGATGAGGTTAGGAAATGAGGGACAGGAAGAAAACTGTACTGGAATATACAAAGAACAAATAGTTCCTTCTTAACCCTGGCACATTTATAAAGTAGTTAAAATGCAGGGGAAATAAAACAGTTTATTCAGTGCTTTGGCATATCTTATAGAAGGCACTATGCCAGGGAGGTATATATCCATAAACATGACGATGGACAGAAACCCAGCCTCTGAAATGTTGATGTGCTTCAGCCATCTGACATGGTTGTCAGCCCAAAAGCATTTGACTGCATTGTAGATGACAAACCTCAGGTATGTTACAAAGAATATGCAACATTATAATTTTACATGCATTTCCAAAGATAATAATGTGAAAAGTACAGGACTGCTTGGAACTACAACAGAGATCTGGGCTCAGTAAAATCTTTATGGGCTGACAGCTGCATTCCCTGGCTCAAGACATCTGATGTTTTAGAGACTGACTCTGTCTCTATAATGAGGGTCCTGATCATCTGACATCAGACGACTTATGATGGAGAGACAGTCTGTCTCTGAAACATATGTATCCAGGATTAGGCTTGTAATGTCTGATATCAGAACTCTTATGGTGATGATGGTTGATTTGAACCTCCTGATATCACTGTCAGCCCAATAAGATTTTAGATAATTTTGTCACTGTGAAAGCTGCAACACAGGGATCTAAGCTACTGGTGCAGACATTTATATTTATAGAAATGCAATGATGAAGAGGAACCACTCATTACTTCTTGCATAATGTAATTCAGTGGATTGTAAGGAATTAAAAATACAAAATGTCAGGTGATGTCAATGATAATGAATAATGCTGTGTGATGCATGGCTAGGCTAGCCCTGTGTATGTACAACAGTTTTCCTATTGCTTGCTTTTGTCAGTATGTCACAAAATGAGTATACTGTCTACCTCTACAGACTAGCACTGCTTACTGTAAACTGTTATTGCATAAAATTTTGTTATTTGTGTAAATAAAGCTGTTCTTACAGAAATTTTCAAGTTTCCAGCATGCATATTTAGTGAAAGCATGATTTCAAAGTATCACTCAAGAACTGCAATTTATATGAGTGTACAAAGCGCAACAAGTACCATGTAAGCAAGCACAATGTTCATACCTTCGGTAAATTACTGCTGAAGCCTTAATAGTCAACACACAACCGCAGTTTACATTAACAAATACTTCTTACAAAGTGTATAAAATATTAACAAATTTAAATTTATCAAAATCAAATCACTTAAGATTATCTGCTTCTTGAACTCTGTCCATCATCTGGTATTTTAAAATTAATAAAAGTAAAAAAAACAAATAGCGAACAAAACACCAAACTCTGGGGATGGAACTCGATCTCATCCTCAGGCTAACACCTACTCAGTTCAGCCTGACGAGCAAAACCACATGATGACCAAAGTCCAGGAAGCAACAATTGTACATGTGATATTCCATCATCAGAATCTTACAGAAATGTAAAATCAAACTGGTTTGAAAACATCTTGGAAAATAGCAGTTCTAGGCATAAATTACAGAGGCGGTGCAGTACTGTATTACATGCTTTTTTTTTTTTCAAGCCAGTATGTTATAAATCAAATACTTACCACAGTCAAATTCATCAGTATGGTCGTAACAGTTCATGTGTCCATCACATCTCTTCACCTGCGGGATGCAAAGCTGGTTGGAACATCGCCACTCAGCTGGGAGGCAGTGTGAATCATCCACACATCTAACAAATTGCAATATTCAAACTCATGTGCAAAATACTGAGAATCCAGAGGCTCAGAAAAAGCAACCACAAATCCACTGTTCAAAACGCGTGAAATGAGTACATATGTTCAGAAAGTTGTATTCCACTTTGAACGACACCTTACATGTGACTTCCAGATGTGGGGTTTACAATTTCTCATATCAGACTGCAATCTTTATTAACTACAAAAACAATTTATAATTGGAAATACAAATCTGTTTTGCATAATGCATGTAACACTACAGGGTCAAAAGTCTCCTTGTATTTCACACGTACTTGTTACTAACAAACATTTAAAAATCTGTGGCCTTGAACTTAATAATGATATATGATATGTTTTTAAAAATGATTTGGGCTTCATCTAAACCAGGATTTATTCTGACGAATACAAAAAAAAATTAAATTTATTCAGGAAGTTTCAGTACACACTTATATTATCAAATAGCATCAAATTGCAGCAAATTAAACATATGGGTGGGTGTGACCACCCAACTGTGTGTTAATTTTACACACTTTGTAGGCAAATAACACAAGAAGTGCTGATACATATCAAGCTGATCAAGTTGAAGAACCATGATGTATACTGTGAAAGGAATTTCTCACTGTTACAAAAAGAATAAGTAACATTATGTACTGGCCACAAATGATGTAGAAAAGTTATAAACCAGAACAGATCTCATGACTACGTGATGCAGGTGTCAGTATGGACTTTATGTTTAACTTACTACAGAATGACATCAATGTTCTTACAATTTGACTAAAGGAATTCCTTGTGGTTGTGTTTACTGTCCTTTTAATAATTAACATAACTGACAGGTTGGGGCTCAAGTTGGGCTGTGCACACAAATAGTAAAAACCAACTTTCAGTGGCACTTGATATAGGAACTTCTTGTGATTGTATTTACTGCACTATTGGTAGTAAACACAACTGACAAGTGGGTGCTCAAAGTGTGCTGAGTCCACAAACAGTAACAACCAAATCTCAATGACACCTGATACAGAAAAGTGTGCTTTATGCGCATAAAGTGTGTGTTTAGTCACATCCCAATCTCTGATGAAGTTAGCTTGTACATTCTGTGCTGAATCAACATCTTGCAGCTCTTGGTTATGCAGACTTGTTTGTGTTATGCAGTTCAGTGTTCCATACTTTGCAAATTACCATACTTAGCAAAACTGCCCACAAATTATAATTTACTGAATTTGTACGTGAAATTATTTTACAACAATACTGGTATGTGTCAGAGAGAATATTTTGTTCTTATAAATGAATGTTAAGGATAATATAGTGGCATCACAGTTTTTATGTCCTTCTGCTCCGATAATGGATGTATACTACAGACAATCTACATAGGACAGGCAGTGTATGCACAAACATAAAATTGAGGTGCGTTCACATAACTTTTGTTGCCATGGAAAAGCAGTAAGTATTACATATTCCGAGAGCGTGTCTGCAGTGTTAGTTATCCAGCATGCAAAGCTTGGGCACTGTTTTGTATTGTCATCTGTGGCCTGGCCAGCGCTACTGTATTTTTCCACATTATCTCACAAACAGCATGATTTTTGGGAAATGCTTATTGAACATAAAATGCGTATTCTAAATTTCTCTACAAATTTGTCTGAAATATTTCTCATTCTAAGAAGAACTCAGAAAGATATTGTCATAAATGCACAAATAATCTTATGTAAAGCACCCAATATTCTTGTCAGATATTAATGAAACTTGAATGTTCTCGACACATTTTCAAAAACTACTCAAATATGAAATTTCATGAAAATCTATCCAGTGGAAGCCGAGCTGTTCCATGTGAACAGATGGACGGGCAGATGGGTGAACAGGCATGACAAAGCTAATAGTCGCTTTTCAAAATTTTGCAAACGTGCCTAAATATGATTTTGTCCATATATTTTGTCTTTCCCAGTAAATTATTTTGACATTTGTATATCTAAAAAATCTGCTTACTTATGCCCAGTTATCAACGTAACATGGAATCAGAAGGGGCAACTTTCTGAAGTTTTGTACCAGTGATTGATTCATTACATGCCATTAGTCTAGTGGTTTGCATACAGGTTAAATTTCAGAGTGTTCATGATTCAGTTCTAACTGCTGCCACTATTCCAGTATAAACAATGCACAAAATGTTCACAAAGCGTAACTTTTGGATGCATTAACTCTACACTTTTAACTCACAAATAAATCCAAGAAAAACACTGAAAACAGTATAACTATTTGAAGTGTGCCTTTCCATATTCTATGCAACACAGTAAAATATTTCTTCATGTATTAGCAACACACAATTGACCTAAACAAAATTATGACTGTGTCTTTTTTACATGGGATATGTTACAGAATGTTGTGTTCAGATCTTCAGCTGTCTCTGTGGCCCCAGACTCTTCTGTATTTCTTGTAACTATCTTATAAACTTCAAGATATTAACATACATGTACACAGTTCTTCACGTAAGGTGTCTTATTTTCATCTGATCTTAACCATAAGTGGTATATGAAAACAATATGAAAACAATAGGAACAATAACAGATTGAATACACCAGAAATGTTATCACTGTGGACATTTTGTAACTTGTAATATTAATAATAACATATGCAATCTCACCTGAATGCATCTATATCAAGTTTGTGACACAGCTCTGTATTAATGAGGCAGTGACCTCCACAACCTGTTGGGTCAGTGGGATCATGAGGCTGCCTACAAGTTGGCACATCATCACCAATCAGTGCCACACACACTTCACCGGATACACACTCGTCACAGTGGCGATACGATGGCAGTGACAGATCTGCTCCAACAAGTTCACAGTACACAGAATGTTAAAATCCTCGTATTATGGAAACTAATGTCAATGCTTATATGGGTCCTCTCTCTTTATAGAAGTGACCTGCCTTTTCACAAATTCCAAAATCCTGTTTCTATCTTCCAGGCACAGCAACTGCCAAATAACCCCACTCATACTTATAAAACAGGTCCAACTGTCAATTGGGAACTGCTCCATATGATTAACTGACAAAATGTGAGGCAGAAAAATGTATCATCTCTTTAAAGGTTCATTTTCAGTCTCTTTGATACTGCTTAACAAATCGCACAGCAGTTTCTACAGCCTAGCACTGATAACCTGAAAACTAGGTGTTTAAGGAGTGTCGATAGTATGGGTTGGGACCTGCCTGACCAGATGACATGGGCCAGCCCTTATTGGTGCAAAAACATGTCATTGTCTACGCACTATAGAAATCTCTTTTCAACTCTTCTAGCAACCAGTGTATTTGGGACTGACATTTTTCCTTGACTTACTATATATCTGACCAGGTACTGACCCATATCTCCAGCCTCCTTTTCCCTCCTTGGCCCCCACTTCTTCACCCCATTAGTTTCAAGTTATCAGTTAGAGATTTTACTGAGCAGGTGACATATTCTATACGCAGTGGCTGGGTCCATTTGGTAGTACTTCTTTTCTAAGAACACAAGGAGTGAGAATCTCTGAACGCGTGCAATGCTTCCTGCTACTTGCCAAGAACAACTGTGAACATATAAACAAATGTGAGCTACTGGTTTCACCCTTCTTTATGCCTTTAGATTCTTAGCTGTGGTTTCTGAGTGGTCCCCTGATTGCACCTTACTCTCAGCAGTGCCGCACATGTAGCATGTTTCTATAATACCGTATGCAGTTGCCTGGTGTACAATAAAAACATGGCACAGCAAACAGTGTGCATAAGACAAACTGATACTTTATATAAGAATCCTAAACAGTAACATGAATACACACATAATAACTTGAGCAACGTATGTAACCCAATGAATACTGAATGCCAAAAATAATAGCTAACCATATTAATCATACACCTCGAACCCATTGGTTTCCAGAGAATGGACACACATACATAAATATAAATACACAGGGAAACTAAATATCCAAACAAGTCCAACAAAATATGGTCTGTATAAAAAAATGTTTAAAAAACTTAACAATTGTAGAAACAATGTCAAATGGTTTTAATAGCAAAACAAAAAGATACTTAAGCAATAAACCATCCACAACAAACAAATGTTATGATACGTAATTGTACAACTTGTGAGACCTCACAAAGAGAAAAATACTTTTAACACATATCCACTTAGGTTTTAAATTATGTACTTTAATGCCTGAAGATTGTCAAGGGCAACCAAAACATGTAGCATGCAGTGTTGGATTTAATAAATCTGTTGTCTTTGATGGCAATAAATAAATTGCTACTAATTAGTGAGATAGCTAGATGTGAACCTGGTATTAAACACAAACTCTGGAAAGGTACTGTCGCTCCAAGCTGTCTTTCAGTCTCGCAGGAAATGTTGGTTTACACTGATCTTCAAGCAGGCACATGCATTCCACAGTTACCACATCCAATTAATTTCCAATTCAAGTGGTTGAAGCGAAGACGCAATTTGGAAGGTGCAAGAGTACAGTGGAGGATAATATTAAATTAGATAAAAAAACAAGCAGACTGTCAGGTTGTTTGCTGGATGCTTCTGGTTCAGGAACCACTGAAGGCTCTGTTGAACATGATAATGTTAATGAGAGACATCAATTACAGGGGCAGATCACAACATGAATCGTGTCAAATTTAATTCCAGTGACTCTGATGCCTCACTGACCTATAAATAATAACATACATACCAGTTCAAGACACAAGTATAAGTTTGTCCCAAATGACATAAATATAAAAATCATGGAAATGAGCAGATAAACCAGAAGTCAAAAACAGAAGTGTAAAGGCTGTGCCATGTGTTATACATTGTGAATGAATCCTGTGTGCCAAAACATAGGGGGCATACTTCTGAATGGATACCAATGTTTTAATGGCATGCATATTGCTGAATTAGAATTTTAAGCTTTAAATGAACTTAATGTTATGTAGATATAACTCTTACTTATAAAACGATCTTGATGTGCAACCTCAATAATTAATGATGGGTATATGGGTGCTCTGAAACTTGAAAATCGCATGAGGATTAAAACCTGTCAGGTTAAGTACCTAACTGAAGCTGGTAAGGTCATATTTGCTGTCTGCATATTTGATTGACCCAATTAACCTTTCAAAAAACTTGTAGAAATTAATTTTACATATATTTAGGTGACAAGGAAACGCACTGCATTTTTAAGACATGGTGCATAATCTCCACGTCATGGCCTTTGTTTCATAAATTTACCTTCTTCTCTTCAAATAATACTCATGTTTTTCATAAGCCATGTGCTAAAATTTAAACACCCACCCTGGTAGGATGAAGATTAATATGATGATATCTTTAATGTTGAAATGGTAATGAACCTTTGGGTTCCATAAAAGACTCTGAATTTATTCCATACTTAAGTCACCCTAAGCCCGTTAAGAAGGAACCAGTTAGACTGAATAAGCTGCAGCATGGAAAATGAATTTAATGCCCCCCCCCCCAGCAAGAGAGAGAGAAAGAGAGAGGGGAGGAGGAGGAAAAGGAGGAGGAGGAGGAGGAGGAGGAGGAAAGAAAAAAGGAAATGTGAACTGACAATGGATATTTCACTTGCACCTCTCATTTTGGGAAAAAAAGTCAGTCACCCCTCACCCCCCTACTGCTTCTGACCTTGCAGCCTGCACTGCTGTCGAAACATACAGAAGACAAAGTAACTTGGCAGTGCTCAGTAAAGCCATCTAATCTGAGCAAGATCCAATAGCTCAGCTTCGCCTAGCAGTACTGTTACTTCCTTACTTGGAAAATGAAAGGGCAGAATCCACATGGTGCACAAATCCAATGGTCCTACCCACTAAACTTTCTTTAGGGTGGAAAGTATAATCACTCACCCATGACAGGGTTGTTTCTGGCACCATTTGCTAGTGTCGCATTATCTGCAAGCACATAACGATGCTCAGTTGTTCTTTTCAGCATTGTTGTGTGCAAGGTAACTGCATTCCCTTCAATGGTTTCTATACTGGAAGAACTTGACATTGCAATTGGCTGAACTGTTGTGTCCTCACTTATGTCATTGGAGACAACCTCACCTTCTTCAAGCACTCTGGATGACAACACTGTCACAGTATTCATGCTTTCACAATCTCTCACTTCAAGATCACCCCCTGCCTGTTCCAGCAACAAGCATGGTTCAATATTTGACAGTACAGCTCCCGCTCCTCTGTCAAGTCGACATGATCTGCTTCGTATCTGTGTGTTCACGGACACAACTGTAGAAATGTTGCAGTCACTCCATGCAGACCATGATGACCAACCAGGAAGAAGTGCTGGATTTGGTGTCTGTGTCGATATAGATGTTGTATCCACAACAACTACAATACACAGGGGAATAGGAATTAGCGATCATGCTATTACCTCTTACTTAACACTTGATGATATATTAATAACAATTAATGAGTGTATAAAGTTGTTTAACAAATTCAAGGTTAAACTACAACATAACTGACCATAAATTATCATTTTTTCCTTCACACACATGTTTGATAGCCACAGGATGTCCCACGCACCTTTCAATAAATATTCACAAAGATAGTCTTCTGAGTTATTACGCTGTATCAGATAATATTTCTGTTCTGATGTTTGAACCAACATACTGCCTTCATCTTTAGGTTACTGAATTAGGTTTAGATGGATACTGAAGTGATTGGAAGGGGAAAATGTGTAAATTATAAGGGAAGATTGGAAGGAATGTAGCCAAACAGAGCTGCGGAGAGGGAAGAGGGACAAATACTAAGCCAATGTCGATTAAGAGTTTAAAATGAGACAAGCAGGGTAACATCCCTTTCAAGGCTACAAACAGGGGGCCTTGAAAGGATCACATTTTATCATGTCTATGCCCTTCAGTCATAATACTTTAAGATCCACATTTATGTTATTCACCCACCAATATCTTCCAAGTGGTCTCTTTCTGTCAGGTTCCCCCACCAAAACCTTGCTTGCATTTCTACTCTCCCCCATGTGTCCCACGTGCCCCAACCTTCTCATTTTCTTTATTTGATCACCGGGATAATATTTGGCGAGGAATACAAATCACGAAGCTCCTTATTATGCAATTTTCTCCAGCTTTCTTTTTACATCTTCCCCGCTCAAGTCCAAACATCTTATTTAGCACCCTCTTCTTGAAAACCTCAGCCTATATTGTTCACTTAATGTGACAGACTAATCTCACATTGTTGTGCAGACTAAGTTTTACATCCACGATCCCCAATAAACAAAGTTATATAGTACTGTAAAGTTTAATCCTTACATTCTTAGACAGGACATACAAAGATAAAAGGTTTTTGACCAAATGGTGGCAGGCATTCCTTGAATTGAATCTGCCCTTTAACTCTTTCAGGCATGGAATATTGATCTGTTAGGCTCCTTTTCCATGGTTGGTTTTTAGCAGCCTTGGGCGCCTTTTCCATGAGCGGTTTTTAGCAGATGCACTGTATCAAATGGACATATCAAGCACGCACTGCTATATCTGCAGTGCAGCTGTCAACGTTACGGCGCTGCTAATGCTCCCTGTGGCTGGCAGTGGCTCTTGTATGGGGCGCTGTTAGGTGAGGAATTGTGAACAGTAGTGCTGTTTCCTCGAGCAGCTCTACCACTCGCTACTCTGAGAGGGAAGTTCCTGTGTTGTGTCACCAGATTTGGAACTTTCTAAAACTGTTGAAGGAACTGACTCTTGATTAATTCAACATGAAATTATTTATTACTGAAACAGAGCAGCTGTCAGCATTTGGGACTCCAGACTGCCTTCTTACAGAAACAGAAAAGAAAAACCCCATGCATGACAGACATTGTGCAAGAAATTTATTGAAAACACTTTTTTTATAAAGTCTCTTGTGCAACAATGCAAGCATAAGAACTATCTCCTGTAACACCCATTACATCCACTGTTGGTGGGGTGA
The DNA here is from genome assembly GCA_013340265.1 of Coptotermes formosanus. Classification (NCBI taxonomy): domain Eukaryota; kingdom Metazoa; phylum Arthropoda; class Insecta; order Blattodea; family Rhinotermitidae; genus Coptotermes; species Coptotermes formosanus. The sequence goes on along the minus strand of BLKM01005504.1, from coordinate 767,592 downwards.
AGGGTCGCAGCAAATGGCAGTGGTGTTCATGGAAACAGCTGTTGTCCGTGATAGCGCAGTAGTGCTGCTAAAAGAGGCGCATGGAAAAAGGAGCCTTAGTGTCATTTACAGATATTTGAACTTCGCCACATTTTCAAAGAAATTACTGGCTGACTTCACCTTGTGATTTTGTACTGTGTTCTACAGATAAGACACAAACACACACTTACCATTCTCAACATTTACTTCTAGACCAACCTTTCTGCTAGCAACTGGTAGAGCTTCTGTGTTTTTGCTTACAGAATGTATGTTGTCACCCAGCAAATTAAAATCAGCACAGACACAAGCTGATGTGTCCCATTCACTTCCAGTCCCTCCTGGTTACACTCTTGGCTTTGTATCACTTTTCTTTAGCATACACCACATTAAGGAATTTCACCCATCTAAAATTTCTGTCACAAATTTCTCCTATAGTACACAACATGTTCAATTTACATACCAATAAATCCTATTGATTGCACATCAATGGCAAAATTTCCCAGCCACAACTGTCCCTGGTGATGTCGCAGCCCTCGCAAAAACTCCAGCCCTGCCTGGTTTGCAGCCTCACCATTTGGAGGTGCTGACAACAGTACCAGTTTGCACTGCACCAGAATACCACCAGTTCTTGGCTTCTCTAAACAATCACTGAACTTTGTCACAAGTGAGTGATTGTAATGTACTGATAATGTACTGGCAGCAAAAAGGATGTTAAGCTGAAACATTTAAAATATTTATGGTGCAATATCTAGTATTCAACAAAAACAGTTCTCACAGTATGGATAATTTGAAGGTCATCAAAGTGACGAATTATAATAAAAATACTGAAACTATACTGAGGCCATGGAGAAAACACCCATGGATGGTTGGGGATGATGGTGCCCACTGCTGTACCTCCTTCAGATTCTCATTGCATTTGCAGCCTCCGCCTCTCTGCCTACTGTTAAATACCCTTTTAGATGCTCAATGTGCTTGAGGTTTCCTTCTCTCTTTCTGCTCAACCCCAAGTGACCAAATCAACAGTGCTTGTCAGTACTGGTGATTGTCACATGGTTATTGCTACCAACATTTGCATGTACAGGATGTCTTGATGACTGTAACAGGAGTCTCTAACAGTGAAACTGTAACAGGGGGATTGTAACAGTGAGCCTGTAACAGCAGCTCTAACAGAGGGCTTGTAACAGTGGATTTCACAGGAAGCCTGTACTGTGAGGCTGTGACAGTGGGTCTATACCTGCGGTTCTGTGTGTCTAACAGAGGGCTTATAACAGTGGATCTGACAGGCAGCCTGTAACAGCAGGTCTATAACTGCAGGTCTGTAACAGTGGGTCTAACAGAAGGCTTGTAACAGCAGACCTCGACCTCTCAGACGGCCTGTAACAGTGGGTCTGTAACAGCAAGTCTGTAGTTAGAACAGATGAAAATGATGCATGTAAAATGTATTTTGGAAATAGGCTAAGCAGTCACCTTAGATCCTGAAGATGGAGCCACTATGCTCCTCCAAAATGTCAGTAACTATTCACCAGTCAACCTGGTGTGATACATAAGAAAATTTGAATCTTCAACAGCACCACTGCCAGAACATAAAATCTTGCAACAAAAGTACTTCTCCATTCATATCTTCTGGGTCATCATACTGTGTTGTCTAAGAGGTCGATACCATGCTCCAGAGAAACACAATGCCTCTATCACAATAAGAGCAATTGGTGAGGATGTGTACAGGTTATTCATACAAGGTGACATGGATTGTAATCACACTGAATCAAAGGAGGGAGACAAAAGCAATGATGAACAGTGAATTATAAGAAACTTTCCATTTTTTCATCACAACTACATTGAGGAAAGTGAGAACACAGAACTTTCTGGAGCCAGACGGATGGAGGAGGAAGTCACTGTCTTGTCTTCAAAGCGAGTTTCTTCTGTCCCTTGGGGGTGTAGATTACAGGCTTCACCATCCTGCTAAGGATAAAGGAATTCCTCTCTGAGCTGGGAGTGTCCACTGGGTGTGAGGGAGAATGAACAGGTGAGAATCTGAGAATAAGAACATGAGCGAGAATGATACGGTTCCAAACAAAGAATGCATAACAGTGCCTATGTCCATGCAGTAAATAGAGTGAAAGTGTCAAATATCTCTGTGTACAATTCATATGTTCTTTGCAAGGTTTTTCTTTTCATACATATTATAATAGGTCCAGGATCACTGAACACATTTACAAAACACAAACAAATGCATTATGAACAGGTTACATCTATCCATCTGTTCCTGATGTAGCACGTTCTTAAATTTCATGTAAAAAACTCACCAAGGGTTGTCCATCAACCCTGCTTTTAAGTCATACTGACCCACTTCACCTATGGCCATAAATGGGCTTTTTCAAGTTATCACAAACCATTACTCAAATTCTGGTAAGATTTGATATAGGTATATCTACATACTGACAGTCAATCATTTTCATTTTAGGCATAAGACACTAAACCATCTTCTTTACATGTGGCTGTAAACTGACTTTTCCATCAATTCCGTGACTGAAAAATCCAAGGTTCTCACAGCAGTATTGATGAAGATTTAATCTAAAGAGTATGACACCATACTGGTTGGGAAACAGTGATGTTTCAGAGAGAGTACTCTCCTCTGAATGATCAGCAACAATTTTCCATCCAACATGGCATGCAACACCAGAATACTTGCATTTTTCATTCCATACCTGCTGTACAGATTCAGTTGAAGTTCAATACTGTGTGTTACACACCGCTGAAATATGAATATTGTGCATTTTATTCAACACATTTTTTGTTCTTCTGGATCTACATTATGAGCAGGCTAAAAGTGAGCTTATTAAACTGCAAGAATTGGCGTTTAGAATTCTACACACTGCACTATGTGGTACAGCCTTCCTGGTCTTGTTCTAAATCAATAAAATGTGAACAGCAGAACACAAAAAAATAATTAACACTACTTACACTGCTTACTGCTTCAAGTTAAAACACTGCAAAATTTATTCAGTTTTAAACCTTCAACAACTGGTATTATGTAATAAAGAAAAGACCTTTAAACCTCTTGCTACCGTACAATTTACTTCTTCTACCCTTAAAAGCTAATCACTCCTCCTGCTGCACATATACGTTCATGGAAAACAATTTATCGTTCACATTTGAAAATTCAATAGTTGTATCTCCTGTCAGGAGGACACCAAACAGTGTTAAACAGCACAACTTTAACCAGAAACAAGTACAGTAAAAGTTCCAATATCCAGCACTGTATGCTCCTCTTGTAGTGTTCATCTGGTATGCAGATGGGTCCAAAACACAAGATGGGAATGGGGCTGGAGTCTTTGGGATATCCTTGGATAGAAGGCTCAGCATCTCCCTACGAAGATGTTCAACAGTTTTCCAGGCCAAGATATACACTACCTTGGCATGTGCCTACGAAATTCAAAAGACTAATTGATCAGGTAAATACATTAGTATTTGCTCTGATAGTCAAGCAGCCTTGAAAAGTCTTCAGGCTTTTAAAACAACGTCCCCATTGGTACGGAAATGCCAAAGAGAACTGAATGAAATTTCCGCTCACCACTCCGTGGGACTCATTTGGGTTCCTCGGCATGCTGGTGTAAGTGGAAATGAAATTGCCAATGAGCTTGCAAGGATGGGTTCTGCTCACTGGTTCGTTGGACTACAGCCACCCCTGGAGGACTGAAGGCATAGTATTAGGCAGAATATCAAGAGTTGGCTTTAGACCAGCACTTGACTCTGTGGAAAGTCTTAACAGCAGTCAGACTCAGGCTAAAGAACTGATCCCACGCCCTAGCCTCACTGCTAAGACTAGGTTACTGTACTTTAATAGGACACAATCCAGGGTGGTTACTGGCCTCTTAATGCGACGCAAAACCACCCTGAGAAGACATCTCTACATAATGCGGCTGACTGATCGTCCTTTGTGTAGGAAGTGCAAAGCAGAAGAAGAGACCTCAGCTCATGTTTTGTGTGAGTGTGAAGCTCTGATCACACTTAGACTTCATTACCTGTAAATTAATTTCACTTTACCAAGATTTACAATATTGATATACTTTCATGTTACCAACTTCCCGACATTTTGTGTGTATATAAACCACCCAATTAACACAGAATATGTAGCTGAAACCTATAACTCTAATTTGTTTACATAAATGATTACAAGGACTGCAAATCATTAATATTTAATAAAATTTATCCAGCAATTTTACCTATTGATTTTAAACTATTTTGATGTTGAAATATACAACTGGCCTAAAATTCATGAAACTCTAAAAACCATCATTCAGCTACCAATTACCAAAAAAATTTTACAATTTTACTACTACTACTACTACTACTACTACTACTTACTGCAATTGGGTTTTCACCCGGTGGCAGTAGTCTTACACTGCTATCATTGTAATAATTGTGAACTTGTGGGATCCCACAGAGCAAAATCAGAATGACCTGTTTATATGTATTATACGTTACTTTCTTTTAAATATTTTGTGATAGCCCAATGAATCTTAATTTAAAACACACAAATTTGGTACACACAGTGCTATCAAACATTTTACATGATTTACCCCTCAGCTGAAATCAGCCAATGAAATCGGCTGATGACCAGCACATTGAAATTTCTAAAAATAAATTGAAGAACTTACGGTATCTTAGATAAAATTAAAGTGACCAAAAAGATTAGGCCTTGTGATATAAATTATGGGAATGAGTCATGAAATATAATTGCATTTTTGTGTGTATACAAATGCAGTTACAATGTTATGTCACAGTTACATTTGTGACATGAGTTTTGCAACATAATTTTATAATTTTTAAATTAAACATAAATTGTATGTATCCTCAGTTTCACCCCCACCCCCAAATGAAAAATTCTGGGTGTGGACCTGCTTGCATAGCACCTACACATTAATGACAACCATTTTCTCTTATATGCTTCCAACCTCACTACACATAACTATCCTGTTACCCAGTGCTACTTATCTTATGCTGTTCACACAGTCACAAAAGAAACAATCTGGAACGAATGAATTACCATCCACTGCTCATAAGCTGATTTATAACCACCTTCAATACTCCCAGGAAATTGATTCACTACCATGGAGAAAGGTCTTCAAATACGAAGCTTGCCTGTGCAAATAATACTTTTAATAAAATATGAATTATAATTTACATTACCTGTTGGGTAATCTGTGCAGCCAGTTGCTTGAAGTCTGCTGAAGTTTCATCCTTCAGGCTTGGCTCAAACTTCTCATTTATTATACGGAATTCACCAGCAACCACATTCATGCCTGCACATATTATAATAATAATAATAATAATAATAAATTATGACGTACAATACCAGGGTTGATCAGCAACACCATAACAGAATTTTACGGCAACTACCAATACCCACATATACTGCAGTAAACCCACTTCCAAAGCCAAGTGGATTATATATGGTCAACCTAACACGCTATAGCAGAATATGCAAAATATCTCTGTACTTTTCACAAGATGAAGACGTTGCCTACATAGCTGTTTCTATAACCAGCTTGGTCTGTTTTATTCAGCATAGACAGTAGTGTAGGTATTCAGCTCAACTGTCATCAATCATAAGAATTCATCTAGGGTCCTAACACCCATCTTCGGCTCATCAAACTACATGTTCATAAAAAATATCACTACTGTACATTTCTGGTTTTACCTTTCATTACTTTCCACGGCCGTGTTGCCGTATGCCCATTAGATTCACCCAGTGCGGACTCACTGAACGCTCCTTTTTCGAGAAATGTATCTGTCTTATTGGACAAGGCTTTACTGTACTTCATTCTTCCCAAATAACACAATTCACAATGCATAATTCTTCCCATCTTATCATTTTATTCATCAAACATTCGAAAGCGAAAAAAATAACAATGTTTTAAATTTTGGCTACTAATCATCGTAACCATGTGTCAACTCCCCCAAACTACGTTATAATCTTACACATTTTCATGGAACCTTACGAACCACACAGCACCTTCGAACCTGGTCTTCATTTGTGACATCAGTGATACCAACGCGCCGGCAATGCTAATTCCTGAGACTGACGGGACAAAACTACACCTGTGCAATATCAAGTGCCGACGAGGCGGCGGGGGGTGGGGGAGCGTTACAAATTAGCGGGGTCCGGTGCCCGATTATGACCCACATGTTTTTTGCCTTTCTCGGTGGTATCACGTATCCGCAATGATCTGTCGCGTTGACTACACTTGCGGCCGGTTGACATTTTGCGTACGACCTCTCTGTTTAGTGTTCTTATTTTCTACTTTACCATCCGCCCTTGGTGGGGCGGACGAAAAAAAAAATTTCACGGGGCACGAATCCGTTCTTGGCGGCCCTGGCAAAATCTCTGAAAATTGTGCAGCTTTTATTTTGGTGAATTTATTTGTGGAATTTCAAATGTGGCAGCTGCACGTATCCCCTATTCAGGTCCTGTTTAATGGCGGTAGATAATGTGCACCTACGCGAAAACGGCACAGGCCAGCTCCTCAAACATGGCATAAGAAAACCGATGCGCAAAGACCTGGTGGTGACTTTTCCTAGCCTGCAGGCTTACTTTCCCTGCAGCATTGTTCACTCGTCAGGTTTTTGTGGTTTTGTTGTATTGAAATACATCACCTAACATAGCCTATCCAAACGTGTATGACATTTTACATGTTAACACTTACGCCAGTCCAAAACATTGAGGTTAGATCTAAAAAATCTAAAGTTGTGTAAATCTAACCAGAGATACGACGGAGCAAACATTTCGTTATAAGAGCACATTATGCCGTAAAATGTTATACAGTAAACACACTATAAGGTGCAGGACTTGTATTTTAATGTCACAAACCGCGGTAACTATATTCCTACAACTGTAAATTTAAAACCATTAATGAGTTCTATAAGAAAGTGCAGATTTAATCACAAAGATACAGAAGCGGTTTCCTGTAAAGCCTCACAAGTCAGTAAAATATTAGCATAAACTGACCCGTCATATTCACGTTCACCAATCTGACCTGATGGACCTAAAACCTGTTGTGCTTTAGTGAGATAGAAAAGTAGTAATTTACAAGTTTCGTGTTCGAAATCGTGGTTATCACAGACCAATCGTTTTTCTAAGAGAGGATAAGTGAAAAGCAATTTAAGTCACAGTGCCCGCGAGACCGTGCATGCATGTTTATGTGCTACTCATCCGTCCCCGGTACGGTTGATTGACGAACAACTGCACGGAGTAACTTAACCACCACTCGTTATTGTAAACTACTGCATTGTTCCTAAGCAGGGTATCGTCAAAATCCGCACAGAAACGTACGTTTGAAAATGTCATTTGGCAGTGCGGATGAGATTCTTCTAAACGCTCCTTAGCTATATGAAGGTCCGTTTATACATTTGCGATGGGTTTCAGACCCTTCCGAGCAGCATTCGATGGATAATTTAACCTTTCAAAGCCTAGCGGTAACTTTAGATACCACCAGGTTTTACATTTAAAAATTCTACGTAGTGCCCACATTGCGTTTATGTGTTTTGTACGGATCTCAGAACAAACAGCAACTTTTGCCTTATAAAACATTAAGAGACCGGTTTTTATAACCGAAGTGGAGTGTTTACAGCGCGGTACGCACTGAGTCCTTATATAAAACAGATACGTTTCGTCTTTAAAAGGTTAAAATTCGTAAATGGGTTCCAAAACGCCCAAACCTGGGAGTTGTCTTTACTGACGGCACGCAGAACTTCTGTGGCAATGTTGGGGTTTGTGAGTTCAAGTACCTTTCGCGTTGAACACAGTGTGAATAGCGGAGTGCCTAACAGAGTTGCACGATCACATGTGCCGCTGCATGACCTATCGCAGGGGCGTCGAAGTTTTCATTGTTCTTCGTAGTGGGTCCCGTGCTTGGACATTCGTATGTTAGGGCCCCACGAATTTTTAATTTGCAAAAATGATGAATTAGGGGAAAGGCCGGTACCCGCAGGACATATTGTTACCCCATCAAATCGTGATTTTATTATTATGTAGAACTTTTATCAGAGTAAGTACAAAGCTATGTTATTCAGGAACAACATTGTTACAAATAAGTGTACAGATCCAGTAACTTTAATCAAGAAAACACCAAAATATAATATGCTTATTAATTGACGAAAAGACGGCAGTTCTAAACGGACACTTCTCAGTATCTGGACGACACATACGTAAAGCCCTATCTGCACTCATGACACGAGTAGCTGATTACTGCAATGTCCCTTCGTAGGTTCCATGCTGCACCCACTAACGACTTGGATTGCAGCCCAACACGTAATGTTAGGTGTGGACAAGAAGTACGGGAAGAGAACAAAATAACTGCGGGTAGCCAGGACGAAGCGGTATGCAAGGCGTGGGCGCGATTCAATATCATGTTTCAGCTGCGTTGAGTCTAAGATCGGCCGTGGGGTACCTGCCCAGCATTATCCGAATTACGCCACTCGCATTCACGATACTGGTCACGAAAGGAGACATTTTTGCTGCTCTTTCATTGTCACTACTTTTCATTTTAATTATAAACTGCATGCTTCTGTTAACTGTAATGTAACATGTTTCAGCACTTTTAGAGTCCTGTTTCTTTGTGTTTAGAAATATGCGGCCATTTTGTTATTCTCCAAATGTCCAGACACGAGGCTGCCTGATGCATAAAGTAAAATATCCCGTTGTGATGCGTAAGTAAAAAAGGAATATACGGGCCATCAATGTCAACTCTTTTCAGAAAATAAAGATTATTGTCCATTTTTCACACAATAAAGATTATTGTATGCAAAAAAGGTTGTTATTGACGGCCCATTTCTTCCTTCTGTTTGCTGTTTATTCCATTTCAAAATATATTAAGTCTTTATGGTCAGTAGTTTTTAGCCTTCTGCCGAACCCCAGGCGGGAGATCACCCCACGTCGGCTGTTCACGTCTGCCTATGAACTATATTCGCAGCTACACCTCATACCTGAAGGGCCTCTTCTCCATCCGAAACCTAAGGACACGCCATTTCGCTGTGACAGGGACACGCTTAACATCGCATCGTTTTATTTTTACCTACCAAAAATGAAATGAGCGCAGAAGTGCACAATTTTTCAAAAATCTGGGAGCCACCTCAAAATTCCAGGCCCCATAAAGGTGACGTACAGCAGGTTCCATACTGAGGACCCTCAAATTTTAGGCGCCCCATACAAATGTAATCCCTGCGGTGATGTGGCGCGCGGGATTTGTGCACCCCTCAATTAGTGTGAATTTCGCGTACGTGGAGGAAACGTAAGTCTGGAGGATACTGTAATGAATTGCAAAGGATATTCAAGCGGTCGGCAGTAAATTATTCTAATGTAGGTCTCGTATGTTTCTTATGACGAACTGACAAAATGCACAGAAGACGTTAGTCAAAATGATCCTCTTCAAAACCAGTTCGACCCCAGTAAAAAAAAAGATAACTCTGTCCCTCTCTATACCGGAAGTCACGTAGGGAGAAAAGAGATATAGTTCCAATCCCTCACCTCGGCACTAGACGGAGATAGTGGTAAACGTCACGCTCCGGCCGTTTAACTCCCGGGAAAGAACTTCGGTACTCGCTGAATAGACGGTGGCCAAATGGGCCCCGTAAAGACTTTTGGAGAAAAAGGACATTGTCTTGCCCCTGCTGGGATTCTATCCCCGGATCACCCAGCCCGTAGTTTAGTCGCTATACTGACTATGCTATGTCGGTTCCTACTTCAACCTGCAGTCTTCCAAACACAAATGATAAGACAATTGGTGAATAATGAATCCGAACAGAAATGCAAGGAAACGATCATAGCCTAATTGTGGGTACTGATTCGCCATTTGCTTGCAACAAGTGAGGAAAGCAACGGAGATCCTTAGTAATTTTACAGCTAGCCTCCGGCCTGGTACTTTAAACCTGAACGTACCAAATACGATCTCCACTTTGAATCGGCAAAAAATTACTCCTAAATTAGGTTTATTTGTTCAATATGGTCCGAAATTAAAATTAATCAGCCAATTTTGATGTACAGGTATGCCGGTAAGAGAATGCTGTTTCTACATCAAGCAGCCCCGTGGACCTGCGTATAATTTCGGCATTGTGCATGAACGACTTCTTCAGGAACTTCGCAGTTTTACTTAATAAACTGATAGGCTACGCTCCGAAACTTGGCGCAATTTTGAGGTACTATTCAATAAACATAATTTTTATCCGGTACAAAACAACAAGTATTTGTTCCACTCACCGATTTCTGCAATATCACAGCCATTTTGCAATTTCATGGGCAACGATTCCACAGCTGAAAAGAAAATTCATCCTCAATATAGTATGTTGACTCAAGTTTATCTTTAGTACAGCCTACGCCAGTGGTCTTCAACCCACAGCCCGCGGGCCGCATGCGGCCCTCGGAATGTTTTTGTGCGGCTCCCCAGAAATTTTGAATTTTGAGTGTAGAAAGTTTAATTCCAATTAAAAAACGCTAAATAAAATCCATTCTGAAATATTTTAAATTTTGTACTAAAATTTTAAACATATTTTTTGTATTTTGTATATTAAATCTCGGTTAATGTCTAGTAAATACTGTAAGACTATAGTAGGAAACGCTTGCAGGGTAGTTAGTACGCGGCGATAGACAGGTTAGTGAAAAATAAACAGTGCCAAATTTCTCATTAAAGATGAACGTCCCATCCAAAAGGGAAATGAAGGAAACCTTGACAAGCGAAGCAGACTAACTAAACAACTGACTGATTAACTGAATCAATGTGCAAGAAATTTTCTATTTTCCCACAGAACCCACATGTCTCGACCTTCCAAATGGCCAGTTCCTAAAATGTTTTCCCCACGAGAATTCTGAGACATTAAATCCAATGGAAACAACATAGGTAGCAGTGCTAATAACTACAATAGGCCTATAAAGGATGAAAATTCTGCTTGTCACCTTCGGCGTCCTACATTTAATTAATTATTTTACATTTTATAAATGAGAGTACAACCAGTCACAAAATTGTTCCTGCTGCAGACTTTCAGAAGGAAGAACTGCACAGTCTAAATGGAGAAGGAAATTAGTATATTTGCTGACCTGTCGTCATATAGATGACCAGTCCGGTGGCAACCAGAACAAGAATACAAGCCAGGAGCAGGACACTACATAGCGCAATAGTCCTCCGGTTGGAGTGGTAGCTCGGAATAAACTGCAGTTTCCAACCCCTGAGGATTGTCCTTTTCTTCAGCGTCGCTTCCCGACCTCCTGAAAGAGCCTTAGATGATCGCCTCATGTTTTGTCTGTTCTCTGCACACGGACTTGGCGTGGGCTGCTGCCGATTCACAAATCCAGAAAAACACATCGGCACTGCTCCTGACACAGTTGATATACCAGACGCAAATTCCTGATTTCCATTTCTGACATTCCTAATTGTTACTGCTGGCAATGTAGTGGCACGATTCAAAATATGGTTCACATTCTTCTGCGATTTCATTATACATCGCAACGAATTTAAGTCGGCATCATCTTTTGAAATCTGATGTTTCTTCTTCATCAAATATGGTGAGGGGTGACGGGAACCTTGAGCATTATTGAGGAAGGCCTGGGTAGAAACGAGGTTTCTGTATTTATTTGTATATTTCGGTGGCTGGGCCACAGTTTTATGGATGTCCAGTGATGTATCGCTAACCAAATTTTGTTTATTTGAAGAAGAATAGGAAAGACTTAGAGATGTTCTTGAAAAGGACGGCATTGAACTCAGGTACTCTTCATGGTAACTATTGTTCAGAGGTAAAGAAGGCACTGACGTGTAGTTTGAACTTTCGTGTATGTTATTCAGTAAAGAAGAAGCAGAATTGTGTCCTTGGAAGTTTTGTGATGAGCATATTCTTGAATTATTTGGCTGATATTCATCGGACCAAAGGGGATTTGAACTGTTACAGTGGACTTCTATGTAGCTTCCATCCTCACGAGCATGTTGCTGCCATTTGGTGGTGGCATCAGGCACTGACTTAATTACATTGTTATTGCCACTTATAATAAACGATGAACATTTTATGTTATCATGTTTTACACCTTCCCTGGACGGAATGTTCGACACCTTCTCCATACAGTGAGGAACTCGACTAGTACACGAAAATGATTCCGAAAAGCGCCTGTATTTGCTTGAAGTCCGGTTCTTTGGTAATGTGAAAGAACATGAAGATAGCTTTGGTGAACTGGAGAATGTTTTTGTGTTCTTTGGTCGTGTGCTCTGTCCTCTTGTACTGTCATTGCATCCATTGCTGCAAGGAAGAATATTCAGGTCTCCGAAGCCATGGCGCAAGTCCCTATTTTTTATATCTTCGCTGACGGAGCGGGACGCTTCTTCTACATCGTGCTGGAATCCTAAGTTGTCCATCTGAAAACAAGATGGGGCATTTTTTTTAACACCAGGCATCACTGAGAAAGACAAGTACTTAGTGCCTACCGCATTTACGCGAATATCATATGATGAATTTCCCATAATTCAAGATCTGAAAAATAAAGTTATCTTATAAGCTACAATAAAAAATGCTTTGCTACTGAACAGCCTGTGAGAAGGAATCAGCTTATATTCACTTACATGGCGCAGACCTGAAAAATATGAGGCAGAATGTTGTTTGGACTATTCTGGCTCAGAGTATGGACCAGTGACGGGCTCTTGAACAGGATAAGAAACTCACCACACACACACACACACACACACACACACACACACACACACACACACAGAGAGAGAGCAACAACTGCACTAAAATTAGGTATAATGATATAAAAGGTACGGTAAATCTCCTACAAGTTACGGGCTTTTTCAATCATCTTCAGCGAGGAATTCAGCAAAGAAAAATAAATTAATGGCTAGTTACAATAAAGATGTACAACAATACAGGTAAAATAGAGAATAGGCCTACAACATGTTTAACCATTTTAATATTCTGTATTTTAAATGTAGGTCTATCAGTCCACACTTACGTTATAACTAGCCATTAACCTTTTAAAGCCTAGCGGTTATTTTACTTGCCACCAGGTTTAAAATTCAACAATTCTAAGTGTTTCTCGCACTGAGTTTAAGTGTTTTGTAGGGCTCTCAGAACAAACAGTGACTTTTGGCTTAGGCAACATTAACAGACTGGTTTTTATAACTGAGACGGAATGTGTTTACTGCGCGGTAGTGCCCAGTCCTTATATAAAATAAGACACGTTTCGTCTTTAAAGGGGTAATGTATTTTTCTTTGCTGAGTGTTTTCCTGAAGATGGCCTAGAACGGCCAAAATAAGTAGCAGCTTTACAACAAGCTGTACATCATTTATTTAATTACAGTGCACTTGTTGATACACATATGGTGACTTACACATACCTGACTACACGGGACATGGATAATTTTAAATACGATAAGAACCATTCGAGCTACATGTGTGCCGAGAAATTTCTTGAGCAGCTGAATGATTGTTAGCTATTCAAGATGGACTGTGTTCCACAAAGTTCGTTAAAAATACCGTTCCGATATTCAGTACTTATAGAGAAACGGCTACCACTACCATTGCCATCATTCGAAACGTTCAAGTGAACTTTATAAACGATACTGATCACTGACATGTCTATAAGGGCTTCATGCAGCCCCAGAAATTTCAGGGGACGAGGGAGACAGAATGCAAAAAAACGCCCTCGTAACAATCTTACTCTTACACACACCCAGGCATATGCGTGTGCGCCTTGCATTACGAGTATACCCTTACACACACCCAGGCACATGCGTGCGCGCCTTGCATTACGAGTATACCCTTACACACACCCAGGCACATGCGTGCGCGCCTTGCATTACGAGTGTACCCTTACACACACCCAGGCACATGCGTGCGCGCCTTGCATTACGAGTATACCCTTACACACACCCAGGCACATGCGTGCGCGCCTTGCATTACGAGTATACCCTTACACACACCCAGGCACATGCGTGCGCGCCTTGCATTACGAGTATACCCTTACACACACCCAGGCACATGCGTGCGCGCCTTACATTACGAGTATACCCTTACACACACCCAGGCACATGCGTGCGCGCCTTGCATTACGAGCAATCAAATGAATGCCTGTCAGAAAGAAGTCTGTGACAAAGAATTATGTTTCCATGCGACTTTTCTTTGAAGTGTCTTATTTAACGACGCTGCACATTGCTAAGCTTATATAGCGTCGGTAACGAATGAATAAATATGGAGAATCGGTGAAATGATAGTGAGAGGGAAAGCCGTAGTACTCTGAGAAAAACCCGTCCTATTGTCTCTGGGGCCACCATAAATCCCACGTGTTCAGGCCGGGAATTGAGGCCCGGCCTTGGCGATGATAGGCCGGCGACCAACTATGGCACGACCTCCATACCGTGTTCGTGTTATGTACAATAACAGCTCTTATCTGTGTCAGGATAATTGTAAGCTACATTTTCTTAAAATACAGTCACTTATGTTATAAAGGTAAAGGTAAAGTTATCCCTGTGCACGTCATTAAGGCGTACGGGGGAGTGGATATAAAATTCCATTGAGTCAAGGGCTTAGTTGGTAGCCGAGTAAGTGTGGGCACACAGATATGACATAGGACGTCTTTCACGATTGATTCAGTGTTGAGACATTGTGCAGAGAGAGAGAGAGAGACAGAGAGAGACAAAGAGGCTCCTTTCAGCGTTGCCAAATGCAGGTCACCAAATATTACACATTAGTGGTGCTGGCATTATTAGCAGCTCACCATATATTCCACATTAACAGGATAAAGGTTAACTAACTCCACAAAGTAGAGTCCTTCTATAGAAGCTAACAGTTCCTCATCTAGTCAAGAATATCCCGTCATTTTTCGGAACAAGAAGGTTCACGCCCGCATACACAACAGTCCGTCACTTGTCCGTATTCTGAGCCAATCAATCAAATCTACGCCCTGTCTACCGATTCCCTGAGGATTAGTTTCAGTACTTTCTCCCATCTACGCCTGGCCTTTCACAAGGTTTCTTTCTGTCATGATTCCGCACCAAAATTCTCTATGCACAAATGTCGACATCATTTGAATGAAATTCTATAATACAAAAACACTAATCACCAACAAATGCACAAAGAGTTTTATCATCAATCGTAACACACTCCTACATGTTTCGACCCTGCTGGGTCATCTTCAGGGAGAACTTTTTTGTTATCATTACACTAGGGTTGCACTTTATAGTTGAGTGAGAATGTGCTGTTGACTGTGTACTGCGTTGTTTTTTGGAGGCGTGAACTCTCGGCGGTCCCGGCCTGCACTGCAGTGCAAAACAACGCAGTACACAGTCAACAGCACATTCTCACTCAACTATAAAGTGTAACATTAGTGTAATGATAACAAAAAAGTTCTCCCTGAAGATGACCCAGCAGGGTCGAAACATGTAGGAGTGTGTTACAATTGATGATAAAACTCTCTTTGTGCATTTGTTGGTAATTAGTGTTTTTGTATAATATAGTGCACGGACATGGAACACATTAAATTCTATAATGTTTGGCAGCGTCATTTGTTGTCAATAAACTCGTGTCTATATTACTCTTTAATGGCTAGCATACCAAAAAGGAAGTTATTTCAACTTATTCAATAACACTCGGTAAGGAAAAGATACGCACAATCATTTATCACTTACTATAGCCATTACGCTCAGGTTTAACACATACCACGGCCACCAACAAATGGCGAACTGTTTGTGTGAAAGGCTAATATTCATGTGAGTAGATAAAACTCCATGAGCGATCCGTATAATTAAACTGAACAAGTTTCAGTTTCCTTGGTCGACGTTAAATAATAATAATAATAATAATAATAATAACAACTGGCTAATGGGTACAGTCCTTCCGTCTTAACTTGTTTACTTGAGATTAACTTCCAATTAACCCCGAGCTGTAACGGAGAAGTATTAACACACGTCTACCGTATTAAACATCTTCCTGGATCAATAACAAATGCTTCATTAGTAGAGTTTAGTATTTTCTTAGAAGTTACTTTCTCTTTCGCATTCAGCTATTCAGTATTAAGTGAATAGGTTATGATCCCTTCCTAACACATTTCTCGCGATACACAACTGCAGTCATTCGACAATATCCCCCCTGACGCTACGTAAAGGTGTCAGGTGGTACGTGTCAGAGCAGCAGTGGGCATCAAGGTTCAAGGCATTTTGTGATGTTTTGTCCACAAAGTGAGTAAACCTAAAGGTTCATTTGCAGAACATTACACAGAACATCAAGGTACACAATGAAACCTTTTCAAAACGGAATGCTATGAGACAAAGAAAAAGTTCCGTTTTATACAGGTTTCTGCTTCACAAAATCATAAAAGTATAACTCCGAAAATGTTCACCTCCACATTTCAATTCCACACCACCATGCGTCTTCACGGCGTGCTGCTTAATCCAGCACACGCAAAACTTTGCATGTTCAGCTTTAATTTATTCAGTTAAAAATTAGTTAACAGTCACGTGGTGGCGTAAATATTCACATTTTGTTTCGTACAGCTACCTTTCTTTGACGGTTTCCGGCTCTTATATGTAATTCTAAACCGAATCTGCATTCTTTAAATGTGACCAGACACTTTCCTATTAAAATGGGTTCCCATTTCATGCACGTTCAGTTGTATACAGGTTTCGTTGCAGTCAGGTCGGCAAGATTCACATGTAGGGTCTATGATATATGCACTGGGATAGTAGACGCGTTTCTGTAGTTGAATGAACGGATCTCCCTTACCAGCAGCGGCAACGTTTACTCTTTTTGTAACCTTATCCCCAGGCGGCACAAATCCTGGACGCCTGGTCGCCGTGGCGACTAAATTTCGTACGGTGGCGCCCAAGGACGCACCTAGGGGGCGGGCTGCCGGGCTGCAGCCCCCCCCCCCCAAACCCCTCCAAACGCAACTTAATGAACACAGATGTAAAACTGTCCATACCGTGTACGTATCAATTTAATTTGTGTTATTAAGGCCAACTCGTACACTAAGAGATCACAATATATCAGTGGACAGCAGCGATTTTAACTAACTTTGAGGTAATTAAAACTGTGTTTTTCTTCAGTGACTTCGAGTGTTCGGTATAGGTTTCCCTGAGGATGGTGTAGATCCACACCGAAACATGTCGGGAATTATATAAGACCAGATATGTTGTGATTTTTTAGTGTACGAGTTGGTTCAAATAACACAAAGTACTAACACAGATTTTGTAGATATTATGATATCAAAAGCTTTTACATGATGTCCCTTTCAGCCGAAATCAGCCGCTGAAATTGCCTGATGACTAGTAAGTGAGAATTTTGAAAACAATTAATTAATAACGTTAAAGAAACAAGAACATAGGACACTGTGGTTGAATCATGGAACATGTATTTATATTCGTACGTATATACATGCCGTTTCAGACAGTGTTTTGTTGTACTTACAACATGATTTTTATAACATAATTTTTAACAACAAACATAAATTTTATATAGCCTCAGGTTCAGCCACCACCCCGCACCCCCAAAGAAAAATTCTGGGTGCGCACCTGGTGGCGCCCAATATTTGTGGACCCCATGTATGGAATTTTTTCCATGTCACCCTTCCAGCGCCCTATGATCCTGAGGCGGCTCCTGGATTTTCAGAAAATCTATGCACTCTGCATCATTGTGGTATACCCCGAAGCAAATGAAATTCTACGCAGTAGGGGTAAAAGGCCGAAGCTCTGCTTTAGTCACTTTCATCGGGTGGCAAGGCCAAGATTCAAGTCCCTTGTGCCATAAGTGACTGCACGGCGTGCTGCCAGGACCCAGGGCAAGCTTTGCCTTTGTCAGTTGTAGATATGGGAAAAACTGCTGAGGTTCTGATCGCAGTGGTTCTCACTGTCTTCTGGGATGTGACGCCCTGCAGTTTGACAGGTGGGTACCAATATTTATGAATGGTATCTATCTACCAAAATATACGGAGTCATACTCCAAAATAACCGAGATCAAGACCAACACTAACCCTTTAAAGACGAAGCGTATCTGTTTTATATAAGGACTCAGTGCGTACCGCGCTGTAAACACTCTCCACTTCGGTTATAAAAACCAGTCTCTTAATGTTTTATAAGGCAAAAGTTGCTGTTTGTTCTGAGATCCGTACAAAACACATAAACGCAATGTGGGCACCACGTAGAATTTTTTAGTGTTAAACCTAGTCGTATGTAAAGTTACCGCCAGGCTTTAAAAGGTTAACAACGCCTTAGAAATTGTATGAACTTTGTTTCAACAGTCACGAAATTATATGAATTGAACGTATTTTCTGGAGCAACGTAGGAGATACGTGCATGGGGTGGGGAAACAAGGAATCTATTCAGACATTTGGCGGGCCCACTTTCGCGAAAGTCCCCTGCCTGCTTTTACTTAGTAAACGCAACGGTCCGCCACTGTTCAGCCAGTGCGACACGTTTCGTGCGAACTGTAATTGGCAAACCTTGCAAATAAAATTTTGCACTGGGTCATACTTACGGACAGACTTATTTGCGGCTTACCTAGGAAGGCTGTCGGTAGCTCAAAGCATACAGTGTCGAATTGTGTGATGACTCATGAATAATGAGTAGGAAAGGACGTGTGACCTCTACACCGCATGGTAGAAGAGGATCGGAATAAGTGTAGTGAAAGGATGTGGAAGGAAGCGGCCTTGGCCCAATTTGAGGTAGTATACGGACATTTGCCTGTACGGACTCAAGAAAACTAAGAGGAATCTAAATAAGGATGGTTTGTGCTCCGTCCGAGATTCAAACCAGGTGTCTCACAATACAAACCAGAAGCACCACCCCGTGAGGCAACTTGCTCGACGCACAAGGCCCCACTGAGCGGAACATGGGGAAAGCACCAAAGAGTTGGAATTCGGAACGTCAGTTATCTTGGAACAATGGAAGGCGCTCGCATACGTGGCAGGTCTATTTCGTATGCAGTCGGCATGGAAATCTATTTCCGTGACGTCATACTCTGGGCTGACGCAGACTGTGTTACGCCCATGACCTTGAAATACAACAAACGTGTAATACGGGCTGACTGTCTTGAAAGAGTCTAGCAAAGAACTCGTCGCCCATTTTGTGACATCGTACCGACTGTTCCAAACGCCCTACCGTTAAAACAGAACACGCTGGGTGCAGAACGAAGCTGCGACCGAAGAGGAACACAATGTGAAATGAGATATACCAAGTCGAAACGAGGCATGATGATAGATAAGTCAGCATAGTGACAAGGCTACTGGTTAGACGACCTAGAATCCAGGGTTCGATTTTGGGCAGGGGTAAGAGATTTTTCTGTTCTCCATAGCGCCCAACCGGCTCTGGGCCCACCTAGCCGACTGTCGAATAGGAAGGGGGGGGGGGTTCTTTGCCGGGGGTAAAGCGGTCGGGACGTGAAGCTAACCTCTCACCTCAGTCTACTGCTGAGATTAAGAATGCGTGGGGCTAGACCTCCACTCTTACATGACGGGGATGTTAACTTTGCACAGACAAAACAACGTTCCCACTTATATGTTGACTTCGGGCTTTGGACATCGTGCAGTCTGGTAACTGGCTAACAACGTTTCGGAGTAACATACTACCTCCATCTTCAGCGCAGAAGCAGGCCTACCATAAAGGTCAAAATGAGCGTAGCTGAACGATATCGATCATGTAGCAATAGCCTATTTTTATGAGCAGAATAAACTGTTTGAAGTAGCCAAATGGATATGAAATTAACTTTAAATATGGAGCCTCCAAATTCCACACTCAACGGAACTGAGTAGAGTAATTTCGACAAAATAACCTTCACATTATATTTTCAGTTTGTCCTCCTCCGCGCACAAACGTACGTACCTAAAAGTCAAATTTCTGGCAGAGAGGCGCGAATTAAGTCAATGTATGAAGTACGGAATGCTGATGAATATTATCGCAGTTCTACTCGGACCGTAAGTCAGAGCCAGTTCCTAACTTCTAGTCTCCTAAATCCACACCGAGCAAGGCAGCTTATAGCACAGAAAGCCTGCATCTGCCGTCACACACCGTCACAGCTGCGGTGCTCTGGACAGCGATACAATAAATGCACTACATAATTAACAACCGGACATACACTGAGTCCGCCGACCTGTGAATTTTGTTGTGACAATGAGATGAGCGCGACACACAGTACGCATGAGACACGCGAAAATTATACAAAATTTTAGGTGCGAAATAGCGTAGAGAGATCATGTGCGGCAACTAAATATGGATGTGAGGGCATTATAAAATGGATCTTAAAGAAATACGGTGATAATGTGGATTTTATTCAGTGGTGTGCTGTTGTAAGCACTGTATAGGCCTAAATCGTCGGAAGTTGCATAAAAGGCTGCGAGTTTCTTCACCAGTTAAGCAATTACCATTTCACGGATTAATTGGATTTGACAGCAGATAAAGCACACATAACCGGGAAACCACAAGTCGTTTCGTTTCGCAGTCCTTCCCTCTTCTACCTACTTGTTCACAGTAGGTGCAGAGAGGTTTTTGTGATTTCATTTGATCACACTCAAGCACACACATCACAGCCGGTAGGACTCCTCTGGACAAGGGATCGACCCGTCGCAGAGACCTCTACCTAACAACACACAAACACTGTACAAGAGACAAACATCCACGCCCCCGGTAGAATTCGAACCCACGATCACAGCAAGCGCTCGGCTTAGACCGTGCGACCACTGGGATCGAAACCACAAGTCATTAGGCAATATGCAAGACACAGGCGTAAATTGCAGCATGGTATTAAAATGCATATTTCAATCTTTGGTGTGAAGGCTTTATATATTTTCTAGATACAGTGAAAACACGTGGTTGGTGTGTTTTCAGTGTTATTTAACGAAGATGTCAATTGGCAAGTTTATAGAGCGTCGGTGGTAGATGAGTGAATGAGCATGGCATGTGGTTAGAATGATACTGATAGCAGAAAAAGCAAATAGCGGAAAAAGCAAATTACTCGAAGGAGCGCCACTATTTCCTCCACGAATCGCACACGGACTGGCCCGCCATTGAATCCTGGCCTCTACGATGACAGTTCGGCGACTAACTTCTCGAACCATGGAACGACAGACGTGTACTGAATCTTTGGCTTCAATAAAGGATGGCATATCTTTATTTCACGTGTAACTGTCGACTTTACACATGGAAGAGCCAGGATATCTCGTCACAGTCACTAGCCTAGTGTCTGGCAACAAGATAATACTGGTTTCATTGCCAGATGGGCAAGAAACTCAAAAATCTTCATCACAGTGTTCATACCAGGGCTGAAGCCCACCAAGACCCCTATCAAATGGGTACCAGGGGCTCTTTCCATGGAGGAAAAGCGGCTGGAGCGTGAAGCTGACCACTCACTTCAACCTACCGCCAAGGTTATAATGTGTAGAACTACACGTTCAGTACGTGCCACTGAACAAGCACTAACAAATACTGCTCCAAGTTTCATTTCAGCATTCGCCCACATGTTATTTTCAAGAGCATACGTGTCCAAAATACAGCTGCTTATTAATAATTTCACGTTCCGCCTTTGTACATACGAGCAGTTCAGATTTGGAGGTCCTAGAATTGGCCCGGGTAAGGTACTGCCAGATTCCATAGGACGTATGAAGAAAGAGCCTGGTATTTTCCGACCACGCGTGTGATACAGTCCGGAACGCTTCTTTCACTTCTGGGCTATTATGTCGAAAACCTTAAGCAAGGCTTTCAAGAAAAGTGCACTGGACATAAAACGCATCCCATTTGTCGCTGTAACACTTGTTAGAGACACTTTTCTCTGTCATAAATAGAGGTATTCAGCATCTTACAGCGTTGCACACAATCGTGTTATTTCCTTATTCATTTATACATACTAAAAATCAACAAAAAGACCGGGTCTTTAACCGTTTAAAGCCTCGTGGTTTCTTTAGATTTAATATTAAGGAATTCTACCTTCTTTTCCATTGCGCGCGCGCGCGCACGTGTAAAAGCGATTATCTTCCTCTACATAGCATTAAAAGTTTGACTTTTATAGCAGAGTCGGAGTGTTTACTGAGCGGTACGAACTGACTACTGTACTGCGCAAATATAATTAGGCTAGTTTTGATCTTCACTATGTTAATCTTGTACATGTTGCAGCCCATCTGGGTGTAATTCTTTGGTTTTTAGGTGCGTTTGGAAAATTTGAAAAGCGACTGTTGGCTTCGTCATAGCTGTCCGTCCGTCTGTCAGTCCGAATGGAACAACTCGTCTTCCACTGTACAAATTTACATAAAATATGATATCGGTAGATTTTTCGAAAATCTGTTGAGAAAATTCAAGTTTGATTAAAATCT
Organism: Coptotermes formosanus; assembly: GCA_013340265.1. NCBI lineage: Eukaryota > Metazoa > Arthropoda > Insecta > Blattodea > Rhinotermitidae > Coptotermes > Coptotermes formosanus. Next base: position 745,250 of record BLKM01005504.1, on the reverse strand, counting down.
GACAAGAATAACCGGTAGTGTGCAAGAAGACCTATGTGCACTTGTAACAATATCTCGACAAATTCTACTTTGAATGCGAAATGTTTCCGACAAGACTTGTAAAGAAAATCAAGACACACATTTTATGTTCAATAACTTTTTTCGAAAATCGTGCCGTTTGTGAGATAATGGGGAACAATGCGGTACAGGAGACAGGCCACAAGTGACAATATGGCGCAGAAAATATGCGATTTGCATGCTGGGTAACCTAGGCAAGCCTCCAGACACTCATAATATTTAATACTTATTGCTTCGTAACTGATTAATTCCTTCTGATATTTTACAATGTTTTACGGCAACACAAAAACTGAGAAAGTGAGCAACAACTTATCTGTTATTACGACCCGTTTAGCCAAATTGTACGTCTAAAGAAGGTCATGAGTAAGCGAACATTCTTTTGTGTCAATGCAGCATCGGGCACTTTACATGAAGACCTACGTACTTTTCACTGTTGCTGGCAAATTAAATCTGCCATAAAAACACTGTTGTGCAACACTTAATATTTTTATATACTTGACAGTAACACGTAGTTCAACACACACAGAATGCATTGTTCCCTTCCCACTGCAACAATTGTTACGCGAACACGCCACAGTGTTATGTAATACGTACATTGCCTATATTCTTATTTTGTACAACTATTAGTACTTAGCAATTTACGCTCGAGATGCCACCAAAAATGCTTGCATATCGCCATGAAAAGCGTCCAATATTTTTACCTGGTGTTAATCAAAATTAAAATGCCTATACAAATTTTTCGTGAATTTCTCCAGCATTAAATTTCATGAAAATGTGAACAGCAGTTCTCTAGTTGCGTCAAGACTACAGACTGACAGACGGAGCGATTATAATAGGCGATTCAGAAGTGTCCAAAAGTACCTAAGAACAGAAAGGTCAAAAACGTAATTTCATTTCACGTTCCCAAAAAATGGCGATGATGCGCAAAAGGTATAAAAACCATATGCATATATATCACGTGACTTGTGAATTACAGCGAGCTTGTTTTACAGCTGGCTGTACACTGAAGATCCATATCTTCTGAGATGAGACGCCTTGTCGATTGGCAAAGGGTTACCGACATTTCAAAGGAACGTGCAGACTCCATTTGTAGGATCTAGCAGTCAAAGGAAACTCCTTGAACTGCTAGTTCTTGGATTGCCTGAACCTCCACATGAAGGCCGCAGGCTTATCCGAAATGGCGGTAACTATTTACCAGGCGATACGGCATTACTTCTCCGACGAACTGCATCTTTGTCATTACGTTGTGATAAACTCAAATGTCGCAGGATGTAAGCTGTTCTTTCAAACAATGAAAAACTAAGTCCTGAACGTCAGATTTGTTAACCCTTTAAAGGCCCGTGGTTATTATGCGTGCAACCAGGTTCCACATTCAGAGATCATACATTCTTCCCACAAAACGCATTTATGTGTTTCGCATTATTTCCACAATAAAGTGGGATATATTTCCTGCACAGATTTCAGAGACTGTTTTTTTAAAATAAGGACCAGGTATGCTTACTGCTCTATAAGCAACAAAGTTTTAAATATAATTCTGGGTAAATTAGTCGCCGGCCTCTCACCCCTGAAGCCTGGGTTCGATCCCAGGTTAACCCATGTGAGATTTATGGGGGAAAAAAAGAGGCACTGGGACAGGCTTTTCTCTGAGAACTTCTGTCTTCCCCAGTCAGTCTCATTCCACCATTGTTCCGTACATCTTCATATACATGTTGTCGTTACCAGAATGACAAACGAGTAATACCTGAGAACCTTTCAAAAACAATGCTCTTTCAGAAATCAGGAGCACTGGCTGGAAAGGTCAGTTCACTTCTTATTTCTTCTTCAAAAAGACTCTCAAAACTGCTACTAGAACAGGCTACTAATTCCTAATCTAAACGTTGATTCTTCTATCCGTCACAGAATATGTTCGGTATCCGTACAGACGTGACGCACTTGTACATACAGACAGCTCTGTCACAACTATTGTGCAAATGCACGCGTGGGTGTCGACTCCGGTCAAGGTGCTACTAAAAGCCATCCTGACCTATCGCAACTGGGTCTATGCAGTCGATTTCTTCAGATCGATTACACTGTATGTGTTACATGCGCACAGCACGTTCTTTACAGCATAACTCTTACTGTATCTTCCTTATTTTATAAGAAAACATTAACCTTATGTTATGTCACCAAATGTCACCACCATGCTGGAGTGTCTCCCACTAATAACTGTTTATCACATTTATGAATTTTTATGAAACACAAACATCTGCCAAATGAAAGGATCTCACATCCATGCTTCTAATCCCCTGTTATTGATAATCCCAAAAAGATACTGACGAAATTCTGAAATGGGAAAAAACAGCGCTATGTACTGTAGCATCCAGACAGTCCGTGCAGCAGTAACTTCGAAAATTTTGTGATTTATTAGCCCTGGTGATGAAGGCAACAAGTTCGTCCATAACACATCACATAGTAAAAGAAGGTGGCATAACCTAGACAGCCACAACAATTAACTGCCACTTTCACCACAGTTCACAACACTTTTATAAAGCATTCAGTGTCGTCGAACTGTACCTTCAACAATATCTTGCATCCTGAAGTATCGCCTGCAGGAGTCTCTTTTGTAACATCAGGCTTTATTGTTCTCAGTGGCATTGCTGTGAGAATTCGCAAAGGAAATTTTCCCAAGATCTACTGCGAAACTTTAAAATAAACTGACGCTAGGATTTCATTTTCTTACACCGTGAGCAAGTTTGTACAGTCCGTCAAACATGTATTTCATGAAAAACTCACACGTTATTTGTAGCAGATCTCGGATCCCATTCATGCAAAGTTTACACTTTCTGAGAAATATCAAGGTCATATAAACAAATATCGTGAATCAACTCACAATTCACGAAGAACATCCTTCTCCTATACGATTCCGTGTCGACTAATAAAACGTAGGTTAATATTTCCAATCGGGACGCCATCATATCCCGGAAAAACTGAATATTTATTAACACTGTTGTGACAACCTGAAACCCCGAGTTCAATAACCTGTGTAAATGATTCAAAATATAGGCGCTGCAGCCTCCTATACAATGACTACTGTGACCTCTCTCTCCGCGAGCAAAGCGGCCGAGGCGTGAGGCTGACTACTTACCTACGTCTAGTGCCCATATGCCTACATGGCGTGCACAGGGACAATTTTACCATTACCTGGAGCTGTAAGAAAATCTTGTACCACTTAAGTATGTGAAATGCCCAAAACAGCGGGTCGTCGACTTCAGTTGTCTTTCCTGATACGTAGAAATGCTAACAGCTGTTGCTGTCAGCTTCATCCCTTACAGCGAAATCAGGGCTGTGGAGTCGGAAGGAATTCTAGGTGGAGTCGGAGTCGGAAGGAATTTTTAGGTGGAGTCGGAGTCGGAAGGAATTTTAGGTGGAGTCGGAGTCGGAAGCAATTTTAGGTGGAGTCGGAGTCGGAAGGAATTTTAGGTGGAGTCGGAGTCGGAAGTAATTTTTAGGTGGAGTCGGAGTCGGAAGGAATTTTTAGGTGGAGTCGGAGTCGGAAGGAATTTTTAGGTGGAGTCGGAGTCGGAAGGAATTTTTAGGTGAAGTTGGAGTCGGAAGGAATTTTTAGGTGGTGTCGGAGTCGGAGTCGGGAAAAAATGTACCGACTCCGACCTCAGTCTAAAATCTTAACTAGATACTCCAACTCCAGAGCCCTGATAGCTACAGTAACCATTAGACTTACACTTAAATATAGGTTATAAGTCAAAAAATGAGCCTCATGATTCAAATGTTGGTGATGAAATGTCTTATAGGTTTACCGTTATTAATGCATATTGAGCTTTTATGAAGGAGTCGGAGTCGGACTTTTAAAAATCGAGGAGTCGGAGTCGGAAGTTTTAAAAATCGTGGAGTCGGAGTCGGAGCTTTTGTGTACCGACTCCTCAGCCCTGAGCGAAATACTGTATTAAAGTGAAGCAGTGTTCAACGCTTGTGAAAGGAAAAGAAACTATCTTAAAAATTTTCAAAATAAATGGTCATCCTAGCACAGATGGATAAAAAACTCCAGCAACAGATTCCATTTCTTTTACATTCACAGAGATCACGTGTTTTAGAATCACCAGGAAGATTTGTACTGTCTCATTTAGAAACTTTTAAACAAAAGGCCTCTCATGTTTGGCACTGGCATCTGTCTCCAAACTGGTCAGGGTGTTAAGAATGCAGGTACACAGTTTAACACCCGGCTGGGCTAAGGTATATGCTCGAGTGATGCTTTAGAAGCAGCCTTACTCTTAATATTTTCATACTTCAAATAGGCCACGACCGCACATTTTGCAATCCTTACCTACTTGACAGTTATACACACATTTCCATCCCATTCCTCTGTACCTGAAACACACTCATTAAATCAAGTTGGACCTCACCGACACAAAATTTCAATGCTGGTCAGTTCAGTTACAACACTTCTACATTAACATGAGCTATTTATCATAAAACGTAAAATGACTGCAAATTTAAATTCAGGACAAATGGAAGTAGTTGTGGTTCATTTTCAATTACTAACAAAACAAAACAAAACAAACCCTCGGGCAGCCAATCCTAAAAGTTCTAGTAGATAAACGCTATATTCTGTGAGCAGCTCAGATGAAATGATGGTTGGTGAATAAACGTGAAAGGGTGTAGGAGCGATCGCCACTTATCTGATACACTGTCCTGACCTGTTCCTAAATGAACTCAAGAAAAACACGACAAACCTTATACAATAAAACACTGAAAACGCCAACAAATGCCCATTAAGTTTTAATGCTCTCTACTTTATGCCCTTTCACTCCTACATGTTTCGGCCCTTCTGGGCCATTTTCAGGGAGACCTTCTGACAGTACACTAAATCACCGATATCAGCGGTAAAACGGTCGTGCTATCCTACTGTAGCTGGTTATCTCAGTTGTTCATACATTCTTGTTGTGTGTGTGGGCGCGTGCGTGCGTGCTGGTGAGAGTGAGAGTGTGGGTGTGGGTGTGTGTGTATGTACGCGTACGTATTGTGTGCGTGCGCGTGCGTGTGTGAGGGTGTACGTGTGTGTGGGTGGGCACGCGCGCGCGCGTGTGTGTGGGTGTGTGTAGGCGTGCGTGTGTATGTGCGCGTATGTATCTATGTATGTGTGTGTGCGCGCGCGTGCGTGGATGTGTGTGTTGTGTGTTGTATGTGTGTGTGTGCGTGCGTGGTGTGTGGATGTGTGTGTTGTGTGTTGTATGTGTGTGTGTGCGTGCGTGGTGTGTGGATGTGTGTGTTGTGTGTTGTCTGTGTGTGTGTGCGTGCGTGGTGTGTGGATGTGTGTGTGCGCGCGTGTGTGTGTGTGCGCGCGCGCGTGTGTGTGTGTGTTGGTGTACGTGTGTGTGGGTAGGCGCGCGCGCGCTCGTGGATGGACTTATTAAGTTTAACGATTTCTAAACCGAGGCTTCAACCCAGATCCAACTAAGAGGCAACACTGCGAGCCACTTGTCCTCGCAATTACGATGTTATAATATACACAGCCACCAGAATATCCCCCATTAAGTGTTATTGAGCAATCAGTAAATGTAGCATTAGACATTCCAATGGCTCACAGAGCAGCACGGCTTCTATTTAAGTCATCAAAGTTCCAACATGTCATAGGCGTAACTTGGCTGTTAACAATGGCGGGGGGGGGGGGGGGGGGGGGGCAATGGGGCAGGGGGGGTGGGGG